>DWQX01000523.1:0-41073 GCA_018245475.1 Pharmacophagus antenor | reverse complement strand
GATATTATAAGATAGTATGATGTAAGTAAATAGGTACTATCAGTGTATGTGTTGAGATCCACTATCGTGGACCCCCACTTTCATTTCATGGATCCCCACATTTTTTTTCGTTGACGTAGACCCGTTGCAGGTTGTCATAGACCCCTAGGGGTCGATATAGACCACTTTGGGAATCACTGACTTACATATTCCTTTAGGCATCTCATTTTTTTACGAATTGTAATAAATCATAAGGATTAACGTTTGATATCAAATCTTCTTCTTGCACGAAATAATGTGCAAACAAGTATTATAATAAATAAATACAATTTGAGAAAACAGCTTTAAAAACCGTTTTTAAAGCTATCTCCCAGTCTATTTCTATATATGTAAGAATGTTTATAAAGACATTCCAAGGTGTTTTGTTTGACTTTTGTGGGTATTTAAAGATATTAGTGTAGTTATATCTTTAAATCGTTTTATGTTCAGTTGTTGGGTGAGCTGCCACGAGCCAGTGGTGTGGTGGGTGGTGATCCCCGCCGCTGTGTACGCGGCCGTGGCGCTCATTTTTCTCGCAGGGGCCACGCACGCAGCCTTCACCGTAAGAGATCACGTCACTGGATTTGGAAACCTAAGGTAACACGCCACTGTTAAGTAAAATAACTCTATCGTTATCTTACAACAAACAGTGATAACGAAGCTGACGTATGTCTTGAATCATGGTAGCTTTCAGAAAAATTTTATTATGTGGAGTGGCTCAATCGAAGATGGGTCCTCAACTATAAAATACAGTCAGGTAAATATCGAAAGTTCACTGGTTTCACTTTTAAGAGAGAGAAAGAGGGAGAAAGAGAATAGAATATAGTTTCTGTTAGGGTGGTCTCATGTTTATAATTCTTTATTTCATCTTCTGATGTAATAACATTTATTTAAAATAACTTGATCCAAAAAAAACAAATATAGTACTCTATAAAGAACAACAGAAATATATGTCCATGGGAAACAATAACCATTTGCTGTAAATTTTCATTTAGCTTTATTATTAAATCAAAATATCGTTGGTCAGCAGGATGCTCCTGGCTATAAGTATCATCTGCCTCCCGCTGCTGTGCGTGACGTGGGCGAGCGCACTGATTCTAGGCAGCGAGGCGGGAGCGCGGCGCGCGGCGCTTAGCTCGCTGCTGGCCGGCGCGGTCACCCTGCATGCAGCGGCCGCCGCCATCGGACACGTGCTGCTCAACGTGCGCGTGCGCGATAACCTGCGAAGGTTGGTTTTAATCCTTTGTGCTTGTGCGATGCCGCTGTGGTGCCCGGGTGATTCGACATCTTCATTCGAGCAGAACCGTTATATTTCCTGGAACTAACAATAGAATTTTTTTTGAGAGGAAAACGTATAATTGGTAAAAGCCCTCAAGCAACGTAATCTGATATCTAAGGCACATCATGCAGCATGTTAGATATAGCCAGCTATGAAAAGTGGAGTGGTATAAAAACATTAGCAGAATTTTTTCAGAGATTAAAATTACTGACTTCTCTAAATCCCTCTTCGTCACTCAAGGGATTTAGAGAAGAAAAATGAATGCACTCTAAAAGATTTCTTTTATTCTACCACTACACTCTCTTTCAGAACTGTACTCAGATGCTTAGGCAAGAAAGTACCACTAGCCGATACATCGATCATCGTCAGTACAAGCGCTCAGAATCTTTCTCAAGTAAACAGGTATGAATTTGAATCTGTATATAAATGAAAAGGTAATTCTTAAACAGTCTACACTTTTTATTGCAGGGGTCAAGTGAAAACAGTAGACAAAAGAATCCATTATTACATGCGTGCTTGTATGTACTTATACATGCGTAATTTTTAAATATTATTTTCTCAGAAATACAATTTCATATTGAATATTAAAATAATAAAAACACGTAGAAATTAATGAAACAAATTTAATAATTTATTTACCTTTACTATCTTAATTAATAAAATTTAATTCTAATATTTCAGAGAATAAAGTGTAAATGTAAATTAGAACAAAACTATCAACTTCTTATATTATTCAGTTTCTATATTATAAATATACTTAAGGTAACTTTTAACATTTTTCACGTATAGGTCCGCGCTGGCTTACCACAGTGGTGGGGAGACTGGACGCCAGCTACGGAACATTGGGATATCTGCCTCCTCCACAACTTCGCGATCTACCACGAAAACTAGTTCCAGCCCTTACAGGTAACGTTTCTGCCTATAAAATAAGAACTAAACTTTCATCGTTGAAGTAACTATATGTATAAGTAACTCTTTCATGAATTTCATTACTGCTGCAATTAATTATACCTTACCTCTTTGTAAGATTAGATCAAATTACGAGTAATAAATTTGGCAACACTTTACATTAATCAGAGTCGCATTTGACACTTTCTTAAGCATTACCTGCGGATTCCTTCTGATCGACAGTTTTTCGATGCATATGTAAATTATACTAAATTGAAATCCTTAGATGAATATTATAATACTTATTTAAGATAGAACGTCTAAAATAGTGTTTCTCAAGGTGGGGCGTAGGCCCCACAAGGAGGCAAGTCTGTTATTTAGAGACGGCAATCAGCAACTTTTTAAAAAAAATAGTTAATATAATTCATTGCATTTCTTGGTTTTCATTTATTTTTGGAGGGTATTGGATAAAAATTGCATTGGTCAACGAAGACATAGAAAACAATTTTTCTCAAGTGTGGGACATGGGATCAAATAAGTTGGGAAGCACAGGTCTAAAGTGTTTAATATAGAATAAAAATGATTTTGTAGTGTCTTAAGTTTTATGCTTTTTTTGTTTTTCTATTTAAGAAGAATATTACTCTAAGTTGATTGGCAAAGAATCGCGAATGCTATTTGAAACCTTACCTTAAGGGGATGCAAGAGGAGAGAAAGGAATAGGTAAATTAATATAGGTAAATAATAAAAATTTCTTGCCTTTGTTACAGTCGTAGCGACGGACAATTACGTCACACCAGCACCTCAACGTCCAACTACAACACGAGCGCTAGCGACATGCCCGCCTACCTGAGGGGTTTTGACTCCTCATTGCACACTAGGAAAGACGGTAGGAAAAACACAAGCTTACTTAAATCTAGACAGCTATTTTACTAGAGCATAGATATTCCGTTGTCGTTTCAAAATCTTCATTTAACTATGAAAGTGGCAAAAAGCTCTGTCAAAATTAACTGTAATTAATTTTTTTTTTTTTTGAAAAGACGAAGGTCGCCGACGGCGAAAGGCCGGCGTGGACGCCGAGACCGGCGGCGAGGCGACCGAGGCTACGGATAGCGACAGCGACGGCAGCGAGCGTAGCCTCGAGCTCGCCTCCAGCCACTCCTCCGATGACGACGAGACCAGCACGCGCCGCTCCAGCCACCCACCGTCGGCCAACAGTGAGTCGACATAATTAAAGAACGAAATAAACCTCGAGACAGCCCTAACACGCATTTCTTTTCCACCACTATACGCCTATAATAGCGATTTTAACCTCTGACTTTTTTACATAAATGGGTAATTTGCTTTCTCTACTTATACCATTGTCTCAAACAACTTTTAACTTAATGTACTCCCGTCGTTATTGACGACTTCATCTACAATTGTATCCGACATTGACCTTCATAACATTCCCCTTACTAAACACGATTTGTTTTTTCACAATGAGATCCTAAGTAGATATCCTCATTTTATATTATTTACATTGTCTAATTCGACTAGTATCTATTTCTAAAAAAAATGTTTCAATCTGAACAGGAGACCGCGGTGGAAGTAGCAACGCCGGCAGCTATTTACCGAACATAACCGAAGGAGCACCGCTGGGCATCACGCCCCGATGGCCTTCACATATAAGAGAAGGTATACTCTAAATAATTATAATTTACATTCAGGAGTAATAAATATTTTTTTTTTGCTTTATGTAACTTTTCTATAATTCTCTATATTTACACGAATCAATTTAAATTAAAATTTTTCATTAGTTAAACATTGTTTAATCCGTTTATAACATTCTTCTGTAATGCAATAGTCAGGTTAGAAAACAAAAATATTTAATATTGTTTCTTCAATGTTTTTGTAAAATATCTGAAGGCATGTTTAATTCCTGTCATAAAATTTCGATGTATAATGAACTATTGATAGTATCTAAGCAACCTTAAAGCAGTTTGTAATTCAATTTAAGAAAAAAAAAATGATCACTTATTGCAGTGATGAAAAAGACCTTTATAGTATCAGTACTATATATTCATATCATGTATACTCTTTACTCGTCTTTCTCAAGTACCTGGAAAACAACAGGCATTTCAATAGTAGTGCCAACAGTGATACTTTTACGTGTCAGACTCATAAATTTTGTAACGAATGATTAAAGGATTGCTTCGATGATTTTTTTCACTCTTTGGTTTTTATTTTTCTAGTGCGTTATGTATTTTACCTTTTACTATAATTATAAACAGAACCAAACCGGCCGGACATCGGGCGCTGGTCTCAGGAGACCGGGTCCGAACTCGACGGTCTCAACCACGGTCCGGCCACGCCGTCGCCCAACCCGCTGCCCAATCCGGACCTCACGTCTGACGTTTATCAGTTAAGCAGGCACCGTCTCAAACCCTCCATACTAGAGAACGTACATGACACCTACGTGGCTAGTGTTGAGGCCTCACGACTGCCCCTTGACAACAGGTTAGTAAATAATTTTTTAGAGGTTTATAGCCATTTATAGCAATATCAGTTCCATCTTTGCTCAGTAAATGTTCAGCTGTGATTGTTTTGGCTCGCTTGTCTTTGTTCCCTTATCGTAAAATTTAGCATAGGCCCCTCGTTTGTATATTCCCTTAGCCCCATAGTATAATAAAAGTAGTCTCCATAGAAAATTTTTAAACTTTAGAACAAATTTCCGTTTTTTAAAATTGGTGAATTTCTTCTAAATTCTACCACTTACCTTCTTCCGATCCCTCTGAAACTTCACACCTCCACTCCTCCAGTCCGCCCCCTTCATCATGCAAAGAATTTTCATTGAATTTCCATAGTCAATTTTCAGTTTCGTAATTTCATTTTAAAAATCAACTTTCCAAATTTCAGTTTTACTTACGATTTTATCGCGTCAGTTAGTCAGGTTCGATCCAAAAGTAACCTCCCACTCCGTTTTTCGCGCTATCTTAACGGAAAATGCGAAAAATCGCCCCCCGCCCACCCTTGTTTCATAGCTTAGCTGGACTTTTTCCCGCCATCTGGAAATTTTATTCGAAATTTTTAAAACTTAAAAAATAGTTTGGTCTCAGCTTTGCACCCCGTTTCGCACTCTCTAACGTCATTTCATTCAAACAGCCCATTCGTTTTCTTAACTAACAATTTTCTTAACTTCATATAACTCACCTTAAATTAGAAATATCCCCTCCAATAATGGTCGTTCAAAGGTCGCCCACTCGCGGGAGCGACCCGCCACAATCCCAGTCCCGCGCATTCAGGGCCAGCCTAGAATCCCAGGGCTCCGGAAACGACACAATATCTCCGGCGGAACTGGTCGAGGTGTCCGTGCGCGGAGATACCCAAACCCCGCCCTTGCTGCACGAATCGGATGCAGCACAAGTCCGAGCTGATATACAGCTGTCCCTCACACCCCCATTTATCCTGCCAGAATCATCCTCGCCATCGACTTCGCAAGCAACGGTCTTGCCGAAAGGCAAGAAAAAAACACTAAAGCCATCGTTCCCTCGATAATCGAACTGCCCGCCCAATCCGAGGATGTCAAGGGTATTGTCTCCTTTGTAGCGGTAGTTACTAAATTAACTCGTGCCATCACCCCAGCAATCGACGAGGGGAAGAGCGTGACCGCATTCAATAAAAAATTGATCTCCAATGCCTCAGCCGAAATCCAGAAGGCCACCGAGGCCCTAGTCGAGGCGATCCGTGTAGCGCCTCCCCCAAGCCTGGTGGAGAGCGGTGCAGTCCCTCTCGACAAAGAGTCACTCGTAACCGTCATTAGACAAAGCGTCCGAGAACTCAAATCCTTGCCAACGGCTACACATTTGCCACCTCCTCTAACCAAATCATTCGCGGCGGCAGTTACAACCGCTACACCCAAAAGAAAAGCCACACGCACACTCCCGTCCATAATTATAAAAGCAGATGAGACCGGTGACCACCAGCCGGTCGTGTATGACGAGAGGCGGAAACATGTCTCGTTCTGCGACACAACTTTCGCGCCAACAAAGGTAAAGACTCTGCGCAAAAATATGTTGAAGGTTGAATTTGAAGCCATAGAGCAAAGGTATGCCACTCTGAACAAGGCCTAGAAGACCCCTAGAGTCATAACTGAGGAGACAAAGCTGCGGCGCCCCTTAATTATTTTGAGGGGCATCGGTAAGGAAGTACAGAGAGAGGAGCTGACGCAAATCATTAGTCAGCAAAATGAGGTTAATGCCGAGGACCTCCGTCTGTGTTTCCTTCACAAAAACCGTAGTGAACATCTGTACAACGCGGTCCTTGTGAGGTGGCCCCGGCGGTGCGGCGCAAACTGGTAGAAAGCGAACGCGCCAACGTGGAGCACCAGAAAGTACATGTAGCGGACTTCAGCCGATGCGTCCAGTGCTACAAGTGCCTCCAGTTCGGCAACACTAACGGGATATGCACCACTGACTTCTACCCGTGTGCCCACTCTGGCTCCACAGCACACAACAAAACATCCTGCCCTCTCAATAATAACCCCGAAAAATTGTGTTGCTACAATTGCACGCAATCGAAAACTGAAGTTAATGCGAAACACTCCGCCCTCGACACCAAATCCTGTCCCAAAATCATAAAAGCAATCAAATCCCTACAAAATAATACCGACTACGGATACTAAATCACTCAAAGTCATCCAATGTAACTTACAGCGCAGCTTTATTTCACAGCAGGAGTTTTTCACACATCATTAAAAACCATTACGATATAGCACTCATCTCGGAACCGTATGTCGAGGCCACCCTGGTCGTCAAACCACCACTAGGAATAAATATACACCAGTTCCCTCAGGGCTCTCTGGTCAAAGCATGCATAGCTACCAATGCCTCCGTCGCTGTCCTTGGCGTGACGCAGCTATCAACAGCAAATTTAGCAATGATCCGCATCAGCCTTGGCCCGAGGCACTTAGACTTAGCATCCATGTATATCGAACCGGACATCGACATCGACAACACCATTGGCAAATTAAACAAATTCCTCACCACAGCCGGTTCTTCTCTGCGGTTGGTGGGTGGTGATATCAACAGTTGACACCAGGAATGGGGTGAGGCTAAGGCGCATCCTCGCGGAGAGGATTTCACTCTGATGACTTCGAATGATATGGCAGTATGCAATGTGGGCAACGAACCAACCTTCGAAGCTATCAGAAATGGAATCCTCTGTTCCTCGATCGTGGATGTCACCTACTCATCCCAAAACCTCGCAAGTGCCGTCAGTAAATGACACGTCAATTGGGAGGCATGCCCAACATCCGACCATAATGCGGTCGACTTCCTCCTGGAGCCACCGCGAAGGCCGGATAAAATCAAAAGCAACTCCACATTTAGATACTCCACCTTTAGGACAAATTGGCAAGATTTTCGAGAGAAGATAAGCGCGGCAATGGATCCACAAATCAAAGAAACACACTATAAATCAATAACGTCTCAAAGACTGGACCGCGTGGCGGAACGGCTGACCGGCTCTGTCCAGAGCGTCTGTCGAACGATGTTCCACCATAAACCAGGCCTGAAGACCTTTAACCCCTGGTGGACAGATGCTCTGGAGAAACAGAAAAAGGAGTACATAAAGCTCCACCACCGACTCCACGACCTGAAAAAATCAAAAAAACCCCTCACCGAAACCATGAAGACCTACAAAGAGACAAAATAAGAATATGGGAAGGCACTCTCAAAATCGTCGAATGAACACTTCAGGCAGTTCTGTGATGCGCAGGGCAAGGAGGATGTCTGGTCAGTCACAAACAGAATCATAAAGGTATCTCCCCTAAGAAAACCTCCACAAACACTAAAATATGGCAGCTCATACACTAACACTGCATCGGACACCGCCTCCGCCCTGCTCAACCACTTCTACCCCGATGACACACCCGATCGGCAGGACTACCATCGAGATTTCGCAACTCGATGGCGGAAATGCCAGAAACGGAGGATGATCTGCCGTTTTCGGTCGGCGAGGTTCGAGACTGTCTCTTGCATATCTGCGCCAAAAAAGCCCCAGAGGCGGACCATCTGTCGGGAGGTCTTCAATTCTGGGCCTGAGTTCATAACCGCACTATACAATAGTTGTCTGGATATGGGACACTTCCCAAAGGCTTGGAAAAAGGCGGTAGTGAAAACTTTGCTGAAACCAAATAAAACTGATAAGGAGTCGCACAGTTCCCGCCCTATAGGTCTCATCCCAGTCTTTGGAAAGGTTCTGGAGAAACTGATCATCAAAAGAATCATGTACAAAACAGAAACAGAAAACACCATGACCCGGGAAAAATATGGTTTCAGGGAGCAGACCTCCACGACAGATGCCCTAAATAATGCACTAACAATAATAAAAACGGCAAAATCAAAGAGACGCGAAGTGGTAGCGGTGTCATTGGACATCAAAGCGGCTTTTGATAACGCTTGGTGGCTAGCCCTGTACAAGAGGTTAAGGCACATCAAATGCCCAAAGAATATCTATAAGCTCGTCCAGGATTATTTCCGGGACAGAATCGTCTCACTGTGCTACGCCAACGACATAGCGTCCAAGACTATGTCTAAAGGATGCGTCCAAGGGTCATGCGGACCAGTGTTCTGGAACTTGATCCTGGATGAACTTCTAGCACTACCGTTACCGGAAGGCACACATATTCAGGCATTCGCTGACGATGTGCTACCAATTGTAGAGGGCAACACTGGAGAGGAAGTGGTGACCACTACCACTGCGCTACCGCTACACTGACATTCAGAAATGGGGAGACCGGGTCAAACTTCAGTTCGGCCCCGAAAAGACGCAGGCGATCGCATTCACGACAAAAGCCAAAAGAGCCCAACTAAAAATTAGTGACACTCAGATTCCTTTATCCGACCAGCTAAAACTTTTGGGTGTAATCATCGACAGCCGGCTAAACTTCATCCAACATGCCAATTACGTGATCAAGAAGGCGACAAAAAAATTCAACAACCTCAGTAAATTCATCACACCCAACTAGGGAGTACATCCAGAAAACATAGAATGCATTTACAGACAGCTCATCACCCTTATAATAACATACGCAGCAGGCATCTGGGGCACGGCTACAAAGTAGTACTCTGTACGCCGAGCCCTAAGATCATTCCAAAGAGGATTTGCTATTAGGGCCATTAGAGGGTTTCACACAGTGTCTGCAGTGGCAGCGGAGGCCCATGCATAATTCCCGCCTTTGCACTTGGTGGTGAAGGAGACGTGGAAGCTCTATCAGGTGAAAAGGGAGGGAATCTCGCCGGATCTGCCGGATGATATCCACTTATACAAGCGCGTAAAAGTGAGAGATTTGTTGCACCCGGCAGACCGGCTGGATATCACCTACAAGGGGGCCGCAACGCAAGCAGAAACCGACGGACTGACTATCCCTGATGGCCCTAATATTTACACAGACGGGAACAAGCAAGAATCCGGAGAAACAGGAGCAGCATATGTGATATTTCTCTCAAATCAATCACCCATAACCCGAAAATTCAAATTATGTCGTACCACCTCTGTCTTCATTTGCGAACTATATGCAATAGCCCAAGCCTTGCAGTGGCTGGTTAGCAGCAGCCACTCCTCGGCCACCATCTTCACAGATTCTCTCTCTTCACTTAAAGCCATACAGGACAGAAGTAACACAGTTTACTTAAAAACAAAATACATCACAGCATACACCAGTTGAAAATAAATAAATTAAACGTAGAATTCGTGTGGACAAAGGCACACGTGGGTATAGTTGGGAATGAACTTGCAAACGTCGAATCCAAAGAGGCGGCTGCTAAGAAGACAGCATGCGTCATGAATGTGTTCCCACTATCCCATGTAAAGCGCCAACTGAGAGAGTCGACTTTGAACGAGTGGCAAGAAGAATATGAAACTGCCCCCCAAGGACAGCTACAAAGACTTTCTTCAAAAACATAAGTGACATAAGAGAATTCAAAAATTATACACAACTTCTTTTGCATTAACCCAAATACTTACTGGACATGGATATCATAAATCATATTTACATAAATTTTAAATCACAGATAACGATCACTGCCCTTGCGATAGTCAAACCACCCAAGATATCCCACATTTATTAAAAGAATGCCCTATATTTAATAATATTAGAACTGAATATATTTACTACTGCGACATACAGAAAATAGAACCATACAACTTACCCACCACAGCGAAAAACGAAACAGTTATTAGAAAATTCATTCAACATTTTGACAAGATTAAAGAGTATCAAGATTAAAATCAATAAATGGAACCTAACATGAGCCACTAAATTAATGGCAGCAGTATACCTGTATCAAATAGCAGGTAAAAAGCTGACCAATGCATACCCAAGTATCAAAAAATGCTCCAAAAAAACATAAACTAGCGCTCCATATAAAAACTATACATCTAAAAAAAATGTTCAGCTGTTGTTTAACCAGTTAACTGTGTAGTGATAATTTCATTTTTATTTTATTTTTATCACAATTTAACAACCAAACGTCATTGTGAAGTAACATATCGTAATATACTTTACATATTCCGTTAATATTATCGAACCGAACTATTGGAAAATGTGTCTTTTTCATGGATAAACGACGGATATAGTCCTCACACATCTTCATCTGGTTATTATTGCTTTAATGATAACATCTCTTCTTAATAATGTACAAAAATCAACTAAGCCCTTGTAACACGGATCTCTACTTCATTTCCGATAACAGAGTTTGAGTTGACAACTCCAACCTGTTTCGCTACTACATATTGCATCTTTAGATGTTATGCGTTCGAAGTCTTACTGTCGAATATTTCTAGGTTTCCTATTCATAACAGGTTAATACAATACTAAAATTAACAGTTACTTAACGGTCATAATTCTTTCAGATACGGTGTAATGGACGATGAATTAATGTACGGTGTATTACCTAACGACACCGAGAAACAGATGCCCTACGATCCCAACTATCCCATGTCGCCCACCATGTATAGGCTGCCCCAGAATCCTTACGGCTCTAAAACTTATTTAGCGGCATCGAGAACATCCGATTACGGCTACAGTCCCACCAAGTACCTTACCGGTGACTCTAATGTGTACGGCTCGAGGGATTTCCGGGACTCGGGGGTCACTACGAGGGATCATGACGGCTATCCGTCCCGAGACTTCAGGGACTCCGGTATCGCCACCATGTTGAAAAACGACTATCAAAGAAAGATGGAGAGTCACTACGGGGGAGATTATAACGACGGAATATCCGAAGTATCGGAAAAACATCACACTCACGACAAATATTTATTTCCATACACAGGTACAATTTTTAATTAAATTTTTTTAGCAGTGTGTAAATATTTGTTTTGCAATTATTTTAGTAACTTTTTTATAATTTGCATTACAACACAATATCAACCACATCGATTCATATATTTCAATGTTAAATTAACCTTCAGTGGTACTTATTTGCGAACGTTTGTAGTAACTGTAGACTAATTTTTTTATTATAAAAATGTAAACTAAATAAATAATGTGGGAGTGCGAAGGTTGCTTGTCCAATTTCCGATGTACAATTTATATAGGAAGGCATTTTTTTTAATAAAGTATCTTCTCATGTTACCAATAAAGAAATCAAAAATATATATTATTTGCAGCAAGAATTCTTTTTATTTAAAGATAGATCAATAATTTATCATTGGCATATAATGATATAATATGATATTAACATTATACTAGACAAGAAATACATTTTAATTTAATTAATAAGTAATTATAGATACCGACGATGGTAAAAATTATAGTACTAAAAGTAACGCAATAAGACCTGTGTGAGATTTGCACTAAACGCTTAAGATTTATTTTATTTGTAGTATTTAGTTTAGCATCGCTTGTGACCATTACTTTGCTTTAGCCGAAGAGGACCACATAGGTATGCGTGACGCGTCACAAGCAACGCACACACGCTCTAACGCTAACGCAGGTACGTAACGTGGAAAAAACATATGTATATATGTATGTGAAAGATTGCTAGTCAACGCGCTAATCAACCGATCACACATAAAAAATGCGAAGACAACTTCCGATTCAAGTACGTTATTAACACTACAAATTATTTACACACGAATTATGTACTTATTTTACACTATGTGAAGTATAAGACTATATTAATCATTTGGATTGTGAATAATCTATACATAACAACACAAATCTTAAACAACTGGCCCTGTAGACGTGAAATGTGAAGGATGTATTCTTTGTGATGAGTACATTTATTCTAAAAAAAGGATTTGTGAAATTTCACCATTAGGGGGGAAATGGGAAGGGGTCAAAATTTCAATAAAACTGTTCTCTGAGTATTTATACTGAAAGATGTTAATATTGAAGGGGGAGTAATCTTCACATTACATAAATAAAAGAAAATATCTCGACTTGAGACGTGGGTCAGTAACGGCTAGTTGTATATAAGAAACACATTTATACATAGATATTAGTTTTGTGTATAGAGAACATAAAAACTCCAAAAACATTAAAAGTTAATTAAGTAGAAATAATCCCGGCATCATATAAGTATGACAGCAGTTGTGCGTTTAATAAAGTAACTAAGTTTTCTTCTTGGTAACTAAAATTCACTTTATATTATTATGTACTCTTTTAAACATTAGTCCGAAAATTATCTCATTACTTGTTGTACTGGTTCTCAATAATAATGATAGATTATTGCTTATTATTGGTATATATTCCATTCATTAACTTAAGTTTTTCTTTTTTTTCTTTTGGCCTTTGATTTCGTATAATATATTATTGTATGGAATTTTATTTTAGGTGAAAATCAACAGCAAATGGGAGCGCCTCTAGCGAACATGGGAGAGAGAAGCGAGTGAGTTAAAAACCAAATATTTTCATCATCATAACTTTATTTATTGTATTAATAATCAGATCTTTTCCAAGCTTGTATTGTTTAGAACATGTTCTGCATGCTTAAAATATTGATTTATTATTGCATTATTTGTAACAATATCTTTAGTTATTCATTACTCGCATTCAACATTCTTGACATTGTGATCAATACTATAACTCTGTAATTTATCAATAATTACAATAAATCATGCTTTGAAAAAACCGCCTAATTCCAATAATATTTTAGAAAACAATTTTCATTTTTTACTGTATGTCCATAATATTTTGCGAATATGTACCATCAAAATTAATACAACTTTCAAGTAACGAAAAATTTTGAAAGTGAGTATTAATAAAAAATAACATAGTGGATAAAAAATAAATAAGTTTGGCATGGCTACGAGTTAAAAAAAATAATTTACTTGAAAACTATTGGTATTATTAAAACGTATCGTAATATTTTGTAAGATAAATAATAATATCAAATTATTATACCTTCGTGTAAAACTTATAAAGTGTAAATCATCAAAAATGTCTTTTGCATTGTTAACATTTCTGACAGTGCCAATTTTAATAATATGTAACAAATTTTCAATAGATGGTGGCGGTTGTATGAGAAAAATTCATTGTAAATCATCTTTTGCTTTGCTAACCGGTGGTGTTGCCGTGCACAAAATCATCTACGTACATCGTAGAGAGGAGGTAAAAACAGCAAAAGTTTAAAAGGCATGTATTATAAAATATCATTCGGATACATTTTTCACAAAACCGCACAATCACAATATTGTAATACTCTTTAAAGTTATATTACCATCATTTCACTTTTTCATTATTTATTTACACTCTTGTACAAATGTCAACTGGAAATATATCCGAATGCATATTATTTTCCCAAAATAATCGTAAAATATATACTATGGGTACCTGCTGTTGCTTATATTTTTAAGATTATGGATATATTGTTACTATCCATTGCGTATTTGATTTACGATGTGATAATAAAAAATACACCATTTCTGTGCAAAAATTAGCAATTGTTAAACAAAGAAATAAAACGCATTTATGTGCTGAATATTATACATTAATTTTACATTAGGATTTAATTACTTTAAAACAACCAATAAATCAGAATTAACATTGAAAACGTGACTGAAATTTTTTTTATGTGTATGTGAAGATGATATTTAAATAAATATGCCTGCATTTGGTATAATAATATTGTTATACTCTTGCAGGAAATCTACTACTGAAGATGATGCAGAGACACGAGTATGAAAACCATATAGTACAAGATTTCCAATGAATCTCAATTAGTTAATTAATTTATTTTAATTGTGTTATAACATAGTTCGGATACACTATCGACTAAATAGCTCTTATGAAATTTTACAAAGACTGTCAAAACTTAATACCCACTGCCATAGTGTAGCACGTAATAGCTATTTATTATTGTCTATGCTTTAAATAGAAATAAGTTTAAAGACGTTTTATTTAATTTTAATTTTAGGAAATGAATGTTTAAATTTAAATCAAGATTAATTCTTTTATTAGAACAACACCTCCGTACTCGAAACCGGCAACTGTTTCACAAGTTTCTCTACAATATGTTAACCTAATAACAGCCTTAAAAAAAAACTGACTTTTACTTAAGTCTGTTACCTAAGATTTATTAAACATCTTTTTGGAAGTAAATATCAGCTGAAATTATGTTTAATCTCAAATTTGACAAGACTACAAATTAACGAGAAGTATAAATTGCCTTAAATTAATTTTTTCTTATATGACGAATGTTAAATGTTTTGGTAACATAGAATATTCCCATTTATGTAAATATAGTCAGCATCTATAGCTTTTAATTCGAGAATTAAAGCATTTAATTTTTAAATACAAATGCTTTTAAATCTTTTTCTTTTATACCAAATATCTCTTCATATAACATTATATAAAATTGGGTCTTACGGCCTAATTGAAAGTTAATGTTAAGTAGATAAAGTTTTCGCAAATTTTTAAACAGCAAATTTAACTGAGGTAAGACAAATCTAAGAGTTTTTTTTTAAATATTTCATATAATGTATTAAAGTGACATCCAAAGGCAGTCATGTAAATAACTTAGCAGTCATGTAGTTTAATGGTGAATTATAGAAGTAAATTTATGCCTAATGTAAAACAATTATTTTTATATAAGAAACCAAAATTATAACTGGATAGTGTATTTCAATGTTCAATGACAAAAGTAGCGCTTAATGTTATTAGTAATCTTATTATTAATAACTCGTCTTTAATTGACGTGAAAATGTTTTAGAACAAAACTGTAGGAATGTACATAGTTGAGTTGATTTTAAAACGAGTGTTTGTGTGCATTTGAACGTTTTAACGAAGAGTCCACCTATTTTGTAAATAAATAGACTTTTACAACTTGTAGTTCTTACTTAGACATATAGTATAGGGAATTTTAAGGCTTATGAAAAGCTTTATTTATAACAGTATTCCCCAATTTTGCCATATTATTTTCAAATTTTATTTTTAAAACTGAAAAAGATATAAAATCCTTTAAAATCATAAATGTACAACTAGTACATAATATTTATATTCATTCAATTTTAATATGGACCTTTTAGTCTCTGAATTAAAGAAGAAAACTAATTTATTGTTTTTACGGTTATCTCAAAATTATTTTCGAAACTTAGTACAGAAACACTTAATAAAAAATATTATTATTACCATATTTATTTACGTCGTCATAATTACGCCAAACAGAACTATTGCTCAGTGTCAATCCATTATTTTTGCTCAGATTTGCTATGCGTGTTAGAATATAAGTTGAAAATTTAATAAAATTTTAGTTACAATGACTTTCTATAATAAGCTACTTATGGCTCATTTTGACATTACATTCCGCTTCGTGATAATTTATTATAGGGGTACCTTCTTCTGGAATTGTTTAGGATAGCGGTACGTCTCAACTGTTTTATATTGAAATAAATATTTTATTGCTAAATTACTATTGAAGTATTATTTTCGATTTAATCTTATAAATAAAAATATATATAATTTATGGAGAATAATTCTTTTATATTTTCATACACAATAAATTATATACATTGTTATTCTGATAGATTATTTGATAACCTTGATGACGATTATTCGTTTTTTCAATAATAAGCAAATTAATTTTCACTAATATAAACCAAAATTTAAGTAACAGGAACGCCGCAAAGGCCACCGTTGACCGGCTCTTGAAAATAGCTAACAATTTATGTGAGTAAATGGAATGTTTATCAATCGTTCATTATTAACATCGCACAATAATGGTGAAACGTTAAGCTCGAGTACAAGTTATTTTAATATACAGAAAGTTATAGACATACATGATATATCACTTATCGAATAATACGATATTCATCGCATCAGAATCGAGGCGTTCAAACTGTTAATATACAAACTTTTAACAGTTCGAAATCGCACCAAAAGCGTTTAATCTAGCTATTAAGAAATTTAATATTTTATTAACTGACCTTTACATACCGCATAATTTCATAATTTTAAAAAGATAAAGTATAATATAGTATTATAAACATGAATATTAAAGCACTGTTATCTATATCATTCCTTCAAATTAGTCAATTTATTTCAAGATTTATTGCATTCCATTGTATATGTATCCTCTTACGGTCTCTATGTGCTCCCTTTTTATTGTAACTTTGAATCAGATGACGATAAATCATATAAATTTCAACAGTATTCTATCAGTTACAAAAAAACTAGTACATATTTGCGTATTTTTAATATAATATAAGGATATAAGAAACATAAAATGGAAAAGTCCAGGATTGAGTCTTACCCTATTCGAATTATAACATTTATAAAGCAGGATTATGTATAGTATATAACATATACAATGAAAACTTCTGTAATGATTTCACAATTTTGTCTAAAAGAATTTGCAATAATATTTACATATTACAGAATAACCGTGATTCTATTTTTTTTTTAATTCCTTCTGTAATGGTGACTGTATTACTAAACACCTAACAGACAGGCCCCGTAAATTATCGTTTTATGAATGTTAATTGCCAAAACGAATCGCGTAGAACGTATTTCCTTGAATTTTCAGTATCATCTATTCTATTTTTAAGAGTTATCCGGTATTTTCTTACATAGCATTAATTACCATTTTAACGCAGATTCGATACATCTCCTTAAACAGTTAAAACTACTGTATAGGCTTTTATGAAATTTGTTATAATAATCTCCATTTATCTCTGGTAAATCTTTCGTCCCTTGGGACCATAGTTTTTTAATCCCTAATTGTCAACGTTAACGTAATGTCTGATGCTAGACTATTTTGAACAAATCACGTGCCATTTCAGTCACGTGACACAACTAGTTTATCCTCAAAACTCGGGGTACATAATATTTAACGTACCTGAAATGGGATGTTCACAAATCTCTCGTCTTAATGCACACATGAATGCAATTTTGTGCTATGTAAACGTACTAGTTAGCGCTTTATTATTATCAAGTGTCCCCAGCTACAATATGGGTTTTTTTGAAAATTAGCGTGATTAAGTTTCTCAAGAGTCGGCATTGCGCTCGTTAATATCTTTAGTATTTACAAGCATCAACAAACTGTCCCTAAGCTAACCTTACTGGTACAATAATCTTACCATCTGGTGACAGTCTTTAACTTCTAGTCGTTTCGTCGGATAATTCTGAATGAAAATGAAAATTACAGCCGACAGTTGTACGTGTGAGAAAAGAAAGACATTTCTTCAACTTTTAGCTATTTATTCATCAACATACATAGTATCTACATTTGCACAAATATATTATTAAGAATCGCATCAGTAAATAGAACTTAAACTGACCTTATAATACTATTTCTATTGTTTTGTCGCAAAATGTATGCACTGAATTTGTGCCATAAAGACAATTCCTCTCCATAATAACATGGGTTTTCATCATTGTCTGACATAATGGATAATAACATTTTTACAATAAATTAGAAATATTTATATTATAATAGTGCAAGGGAGCAAACTAATATTTACAATTGGAAGTAATATTAAAGATTTCATACATAAGGATATCTTAAAGTGTTTAAAGGTTGGATTTTGATAAAGGGAATATACGACTTATCATTTATCATAAAAGTTAAGGGCTTTCCACTTGAAATGTATATTTTTAAACATAATTGCAAAGGAATAAAATCTCTGTCCAATATTTCTAAACTACCTACAACATGCATACTTCGTACTCTTCAAACAGACAGCTATGTTATTTGTAAGCATTAAACATTTGTAAGCTAAATGAAATTATTCAACCCACAGAGCCGGCGCAGATTGCGGACATAAGTTTTAAATCTTATAGATACCACACATTACAGAAAATATCCAAGATATTTTTGCTATGCTTCTTACTTGACTATAGCCAATACTTGTTTATCTGCTTTGGACCAATTAAAGGTTTTATTAAGTTGCAATAAGATTTTATGGAATGTTTAAGCCTTATTAAAATGACCAGATACTACATTGCATAGTTTAAACTATTTTTGAGCACCTTATTATTCAGCAGTATTACAATGGAACCTACCAAATCTTACTGATGTTTAATTCTATAGCAAAGTTTCTAGTAGTATGTAGAAATATATAGTAAATATAAAGATAACACATTAGTGCTAGGATGTAATGCAATGAGTACCTAGTCAATTCTAGATCAGGATCACTGTAAAATGGATTACAACACAAATTATACTGATTATTAGTCTAAAACACTCCAATACAATCCTCACCTTTTCATTGGATTATCTAACATCTTAGCACAAATCGTAAAATATCTAATTAGCTTCATTTAAAAAAGTGTGTGTACAGATTGTGGTGCTAAGATCAGATATTCTTATTGTAACAGTCATCTTCAAGAGTAAAACAAAGTAATTTCAAATTATAATTTAACAACAAAATAACATGTTCAAGAAGTACACAAGTCCAACACTTAACAAAGAAATTGATGTCACTCATGTGATATATGTATTTGCGCTTAGCACTGGTTGTCACAGATTTCAAGTTGTAGGTCGAGGTCAGATGGTCCAGTACCGTGTACTGAAAAAATGAAAAACATCTTCGAAATATTTGAATTCAAAATAAAGTTCCATTCCATATGAAACACAAGATAATTCTTTTTCCTTTCAAGTGTCTTCATAAAATGTTTTATAAAGGGTTAAACTATTACAGGGTTTTTAATCTTTACACTATTCTATAAGAAGTAAGTAATAAATATTTCAATGTACATTGATATAAAAAAAAACTAATAACTAACTATTCATATATGTTATGTAGATTGTATGTAATATATTACATAAGGTGAAAGGACATTATCGTCTGTTTCCCATATGACAAAAAAGTTTATATTGATGCAAAGAAAATTATATAGAGTTGTCTAAGCAGAAAAGAAAAGTAAAATAATGAATTAAGTTGTGAATTTCATAAATGTTTGATAATCTTGAAAACATTGCAAGAAAATTTTTAAATGTTAGATATAAGAAATAGTTCTTTTAAATGAATTAAATTCAATGAAATTGTTGCTTATAAAATTAATTTACTATTTCTATAATAAACTAATGATGAATAAACCAAGATGTTAATGTGAATAAAGAATAAAAACATTTTCCACAATTCTCTCTTTACCTCAAACTTGGTATGCATTGGTTCAATTGGTAACTTTTTGTGTTGTATAAGTTTTCTCTAATTATTTGTCAACTTAATTAGTAAAATTGGTCTAAAAATATTACCCATATCTTATACAAAATAAAACATAAATATATGAAAATAATTTATGGAATATTTCAAATTTTAAGTAGTTCGTTAAAAAATTTTAATCATAGGCGAGACCAGAAACATCAATAATTTTACCAGATTTATTAATGAATATGATATTAAAATAATTTTATACAAAAATGATTTAAATAAAATTGTACTTACACTTAATTTCAAGTATAGTTTGGATCTCGAATTACTGGTTGCCCATTTTAACTTTTGATGTCATATAGATGCCAACAATCAAACCGAAAAGACCAATAGCTGATCCAAAGATTTCTACAATTAAGATT
Organism: Pharmacophagus antenor; assembly: GCA_018245475.1. Lineage (NCBI taxonomy): Eukaryota > Metazoa > Arthropoda > Insecta > Lepidoptera > Papilionidae > Pharmacophagus > Pharmacophagus antenor. Next base: position 20,889 of record DWQX01000523.1, on the reverse strand, counting down.
TTGACAAAAAGTGCTGCGTTTGCAGCATCAGAAAGGGCAGCTCCAGAGCCCACGATTCCCACAGCAATACCGCAGAATAAATTTACCAAACCAACAGCGAGCCCAGCACCGAACATTACATATCCTGCCATCCAGTTCTGGTTCTTGACGGCTATATCAGTCACAGGCTCAGTGTACTTCTCAAGCATACCGGAAAGCACGATCGCAGTAATCAAACCGTAAATGGCCACAGCTTCGCAAAAGATGACAGAGATCAAATTCTTGGTCTTGATACGGGGTGCTTTGACACCTCCGCCAACTATGCTCACTCCAGTTGTATGTATCCCCATAGCTGCGCCTACTACAGAAAATGAAACGGAAAATGCTATTCCCAATGTCCCCCACATATACGGTGACGTGTTTTCCAGGAACCATCCAACACTTATTTGCTCACCCTTCCCATTGAGGAGGTAGTACATTGAAAAAATCGGTGTCACAATTCCGACAAGGAGCGAGAACAAATACGTTAAGAAGTACCTCATCTTGGATGATCTTTTTAGTGAGTTGGAGCTGTTCAATCAGTAAATCCCTAAAGGAACGACCTTTTTTATCCTTAATTCCTATCTTGACAGAAAACTCAAAACGAAGAAGTCTTGTGATCACAGAAGACCAGAGACAATAAAATGTTGCTAAATACAAAATAAAAATTGATTTGTGATAGACGAAACCATAACTAGATAATAATATTAAGAAACTTTAACTTTAACTTACGCGAAATACGCATATATGAACTAGTTTGAAATTTATGTAACTGTGAAAGTTAATACTAAAAAAAAGTTGTAAATTACTTTTTTCGAGTACCTTGGATAAAATCTACGAACCTCATCTACTTAGAAAAATTCTCAAATGTAAAAGTAGCGAATTATTATCTTCATTAAAAGAGATAAATGATATTTGTTTTATTATGATATGATTTAAATCTTACATATAAAGCAATAATTTCAATGAACCTAACTAACTATACAAACATAAACATATTATTGATCTTCCTTGCGACTTTATTCAAGGTTCATATAGCTCCTGCTTTTTGGAATGTATAGAGTTCTTAGAGTTCGCTGACTGCCTTCAGCTTTTGGGGTTGGAATTTTTACGCACTTTAACTATGGGTGCTTTATCGAATCCAAAACAAATACAGCAACAAGGAAAATAGGTGTCTTTGTTAAAGTGCGACACTACTTCACACCAGAACAGCTTTTAACTTTGTACAAAGCACAGGTCCAATCGTGTGTGGAATATTGTTGTCATATCTGGGCAGCTGCTGCGTACACTCATCTGGCGACCCTGGACTCGGTGGAGAAAAGGACGTACGGCAGGTTATCATCCTTATGTTATTAATATCCCCTGATTTCGTATAAACATGTTCTGCTCTTTATTTTTTATACGACTATCTTAAGAATGAAGCAGCTAGCCTGTGTCAGTTTTCCCGTCCAAATACAACATGAGTGGTTTCAAGAAAATTATGAATAGACTAATACTAAGCTAGTGCATTCCAATAACACAACTTTTCCACTTAACATCAGGTGGGAATGTAGTCAAGCACTGACCTATAGAATCAAAAAGATAATATTATTAAAGCAATAAATTAACTTAAAACCTTCTTTTATCTCTCGAATATTATTGATAATTATTTTTTAATTTATTACATATTCTTTACATACATTTTGTACAGTACGTCTTAATCATTTATTCTCTTTGGTGCCTTCTTATTATAATCTGTACCTCAGACAGCTGATCAGTGATAAAAAAGGTATCTATTGCCTTTTCTGTGCAAATGAGTCATTGTTTTTCTTGTCAAAAATATCTCTGCGGTCTTGAATTTTTTTTTAATATTAGTATACGTTTATCAAAAATGTAGCTAAAATTATCTAAAGGTTTTGTCTTAATTTTGATAAAACTTAATAAGTTTTTGTCTCTAAACATGAGCTAAGCCAATAGATATGAGTTCCACGGAAGTATACCAAGATGTTCACTCTCTATGCCAGATTTATTGTCCGTCACTCGTACTTATACATGTTCTTCGTAAGTGTTATTTTCACAGTTCTTACAGTAATACCTTTAGTTTGTCGCGATTTACCGTCGTTTTCAGACCCTATTGTGGGGTTCGAAACAAGAACCACTACATTAGCACATCGTTTCATTGCTTGGGAAAATCTTATTGATGAAACCCGGCCTTCTAAAAAACTCGCCGTTAATCCTAAAGAAATAGATGATCAAAAACGTATGAACCGGACCTATAGTAATAGAATTAATCATTACAAATCACGATCAGGTCATGGGCGGGCCAAAAATAAAGGTCGTAAGAAAAAAAAAAAACCTAAATACAATAACACTACTGGTCTCGAAAAGACTTTAGACACTCTAACAACTAATGTAACAATGAATGGACATGTACATTGGGGATTTGGCAAAAACATTTCTTATGAAGATATTAATGCAGAAATCTTAAAAAACCACACAAGAAAGCAATGGGTTTCTTTAAAAGCTATGGAACGAACACCGGATAAACCAACTCATCACAATTATGCATCTGGTATGTGTGGAGCACCCATATCAGAATATGCTCATTTAGTGGTAACAAGCAGGGATAATTCATCTATGTTAGAATTTGAAAATGTTGTAAGACTATGTAAGTTACAATCTTTACTTGTTCAAATAGGTGAGAAGGAATATTATAAATTGTGTCAAAGGTCAATGCGTAATGAAGATATGTGTTGTCCAGTGTGGAGTGTGCCAAATTATATATCTTTAATAACAGGCAAGACTTCATGTGACAATATTACTAGAGAGGATTTAAGCAATTTTGTAATAATTTTGAAAAAGTGTGCCAGTTACTTCCACAATTTCAAGTTAATGGCATCATGTGAATTAAATCAATGTGGGGTGCCAAAATATTGCTCTCAGTATGACGCTGTGTACAACTTGTTATTTTACTTAATTGAAGCAAGAGCTTTTGCTCCACCTACATTTAACGAAACATTTGTTGAAAATGTCATGATTTTTCTTCCATTGGCATGCAGTGGTACTGTTCTACCATACTATCAGAAATTACATAGTTCAAATTTGCTTCGTGACTCTTCTCTCTCCATTCCTGCTATTGATTTTGGACTGAGAAATGCTTTATTTGACTTATGGATCATTCAGGATACATGGTTGATAGGATTAGGTGGAATTTTTGTATTTGTTTGTGTATGGGTGTATACAAAGTCTCTAGTATTAACTATATTATTATTTGTAGCTATAACCTTTTCTCTTGGAGTAGCATACTTTTTGTATATCTATGTGTTCAATTTAGAATTCTTTCCCTTCATGAATTTATTAGTGATAGTAGTTGTCATAGGCATTGGGGCAGATGATGCATTTCTTTATGTTAAAATTTGGAAGATGGTTAGTCAGCAACTCATCCATGACAACATTGTTAGTCAAAATAATAGTGATCTTACTGATATTAAAAATGTGTCAAGTGCAGGTGAAACTATCCTCATACAGATACTTCAAGAAACCTTAAAACATTCAATCCTGACTATGTTTGTAACGACTTTAACAACAGCTGTGGCATTTTTTGCTTCATATATTAGCTACATTCCAGCTATAAATTGTTTCAGTGTATTTGCTGGTACTGCAGTATTAGTTAATTTTCTACTTATGATAAGTTGGCTGCCAGTATCTGTATTCATACTAGATGTTAAATTTAGCATTAACAGTAAAAAAATGTGTAATATTGTGATTATTAAAGCTATTAACGAAATAGGAGGAGATATCAAAGTTATATTAAATAGGATTATTATAGCAATTGTTACCAGATCATATATAGGCATTGTAGTAATTTTGGGTGCTATAGGAATTTCTAGTATTATTGTAGTTTTCTATGTGCCAGGATTAAAATTACCAGATTCAAAACAGTTTCAACTTTTCCAAACTTCTCATCCTTTTGAAAAATATGATTTGCAATATAGAGATCATTTTCTTTTTGAAAGATTTGGTAAAGATATAGGTGTAGGTAGTAAAATGCCTTTACGTTGGATTTGGGGTGTAAAAGCTATTGATAATGGTAATCATATGGATCCTGCTTCAACAGGTCATTTAGTTTTTGATACAGAATTTTCTATATCTAATCCTGAGTCACAGTTATGGTTGGCAGAGTTTTGTCGAAAAATCAAGGGCCAACCATTTTATCAACACACTTTGGGACCTTTATTCCCAAATTGTTTTATTGAAAGCTTTAGAATGTTCATGAGCAGACGGTGTATTGATAATATTGATAAACTAAATAGAACACCATGTTGCGAAAGTTCTCATTTTCCATTTAAAAAAAATATATTTGATATTTGCATTTTAGCAGCAATGGAGTCTTTATACCAAACTCCAAGAGAACTTTTCATGCCAGGAGTGGCAGGACCTAAATTTCTAAGAAGCTCAAATCCACCTAATGTAACTGCAATTGTAGTGGAATTTGAAAGTGTTGTTCCATACTCAATGTCTTTCACTGCAATGAATGATTTTTTTGTTCAAGTCGAAAATTGGACAGAAAATGAACTAAAATCAGCACCGCCTGGTATGAGAAATGGTTGGTTTTTATCAGATTTACAGTTTTACGATTTGCAAAAGACATTAGCAAGTGGAACTCTGATGGCTTTAATCCTATCTGCCAGCTTAGGGTTTATAGTACTCATACCTGCTACTTTCAGTTTTATTATTAGCATTTGTGCATTGATTGCTATGGTATTTTCTTGTACAGTTACAATAGCTATCTTAGTGTTAAATGAATGGAAATTAAATGTTTTAGAAAGTGTAGCAATATCAACCTCAGCAGGGTTAGCTGTAGATTTTAGTCTTCATTATGCATTAAGTTATACAAATGCCAGGGGCACTAAGTCTACTAGGGTAAAATATGCATTAACAGCATCTTCTGGACCAACTGCAGCTGCAGCGCTGACTACAGGATTTGCTGGAATATTTCTTCTATGTTCGAATCTCTTACCATATTCTCAAATTGGTGCTTTTTTGGCATTAATCATGTCAGTCAGTTGGATATACGCAACGTTTTTTCTTTGCTCTCTTCTCCAATTAATTGGGAAAACTTCTAGTAAGGAATCTCCGGCTGAAGAGAGAAAAGCAGTTTCGCGTGTTAGTTCTATTTGTTCAGGGGTACCAAACTTGGAGAGTCATGAATTAGAACATTTGGCTGACAGCAGTCGCACAAACATAACTCACTCTCACAGTCCTTCCAGTATTAGTGCTACTACTGTAGTTCTTCATGACGATTGTGAAAACTCGCTTAACATGATTGAAAAGAAACTTTGTATTGGCGTAGACAATGGCTGAATATGTATAAGTTTGTTCTAATAGGAGCACTCAAATTTAGGAGTATTATTGTAATTCAGCAGTATTATTTTAAGTATTTACTGTCTTATTATTTCTATTGATGATTTTACTGGTAAACTTCAAACTCTTTGTATATATATTTACACTTAATTATTGTTAAACAACGACATTAAGGAATTATTGATTATCGTGAGACAATAAATAAATAATTCAACACAGGACAATATAAAAACAAGCGAGCTTAGCTTGAATTGGGTAATTATTTTATTGCCTACAATTTAATTTTTTTGAAGTATTGCTCAAAGTCTGTTTTGTGTAGAATACGAATATAAATGTAATGTTTGTCAATTGTTGAAGTATGTTAAAAGTTCACTGAATTTATATTTATTAAGTAAAGGTAATTGTAAGATAAGTTGTTAAACTTTCGTAGCATTATTTTCGGATTAATAATCCTTTGTTTAATACAGCAGTGTCAAATGATAAATATAATTATGAAATTATTTTAAGAAATTTGTATAGTAATTGTAAAACATAAAAAACTATGTGTTACGAAAAAAAATATATCTATCACGTGTACCGAAAATATATTTTTGTTACAATGTTATTGTGCCATTTAACAAAACAACGCATTTTATTATTGTATGTATGTTACAGATGCTTTAGTATCTGTTGTAAATGTATTAAAATATGCTCAAAAATATATTCATGTTGATGTATTATTTACAATGAGTATGTAACTAACAGTAATATATGTAATTAAAACTCAGTGTCGTTTTTGTGTACTTAAAAGATCAATGTAGGTGAAATAAAATGTTAATATTTATAAAAGTTTCCATAATGTTTTACCCTAACTTCACCTATACGCTTATAGTGAACCTTTTGGTTTAACGAAGATCAAGAAAACGACGGTCAGGACGTTTTAATCGCAAAAATAAATTCGCTCAATCTAAAAATAAACTAGTTAAGACGTTTGTACAGCACCACATCAGCCTAACGCCTAAGACGCCACATATAAAACATAGTTATGTTAACCGTTTTAAGGAAGTAATAAACCACCGCAACAGGTGTATCTGTATCTGTTGGACTAGTTTAGTTACATATTATACTTCGACAATACAGACAACTGATTTTAGCTACAAAATCTATTAGATATTTTTCGCAAGGACCTGTATGCTACAACCACACTGTTATAAGAGTTTGCTCGGTTAAAAAATATATCGAATGTAAAATTTCCCTTCGAAAACAAGTTAAAATACTTAAGGTTATTTTTATTAATCGACTGTAAAAAAGTTTTACGTATGAATGAAATCATATAATATTGAATACTTATTTAAACAATTTTTTTTATAATTATATTTAATAATTAACATAATATTATCCAAAAATAAAAGATTTTCTTTATTTCTTATGATAATCTATTTTTGAAGTAAAACGAAATTTTAATGTCATGTTGACTCAAGAGTACAGTATCGCCTTGAAATGATTCATACAACAAACATATCAGCAAAATACGTCTTACTCATCAGTAACTTAATTGTGATTTTATTTTAACAGTCAAAACATGTTTTCTACAAATCCAAACTACACAAAGCTAAAGACTCATTTAAGACTTACTATTAATCGTCTCAAACTTCTTGAAAAGAAGAAAACTGAATTAGCTTTAAAAGCACGTAAAGAAATTGCTGAATACATTGCTGCTGGTAAAAGTGAACGTGCTAAAATCCGCGTGGAGCATATAATCAGGTAATTAATATATATGCAATTCTTTAAAACGTTGTCTAATAAACCTAAATTCCAGATTCAGCAACCTCTAAAAATCGGGATATTAACATCATCTAACAAGAACGGAACAATCTCTTTGTAGTTCCCGTAAAGCTTTCGTTTTTTTATTCACAAGAATTAAGTAAAAAATACATTTTGCAGTTGTATTTTAGTGTATATAAAATAAACAAAAATTCTAATTACATGATGTATACTAGTGTCTTATCTGTGCACTGATTTTAGTAACAAAAAAAAATTGTTTGAATATTTTTCTTATTATTGGTGTGTGTGTTCTGTTTTTTGATATAAAATGTTTTGTCTATTTATCATGACATATAACTAATCTAATATCTTATAAAACAGATGAGAGGTTACCAAATGATGCAATGTTTCAGTAAATTTAATTCATATTTCTATTTATAATTGATTTGATTAATGGACACAATGTTGTTTCCTGTTACCTCTTCTCATTTAAAGAATAATTATTAATTTCGAAAATCATATTTAACTTTTATTTATAAAAAAAATATAATTTCTTAAAGAGAGGACTACATGGTTGAGGCAATGGAGATAGTTGAAATGTACTGCGATCTAATTCTTGCTAGGTTTGGGCTGATTACCCAAATGAAGGATTTAGATGAGGGTTTAGCGGAAGCTATATCAAGTCTCATTTGGGTTGCACCCAGGATGCACACTGATGTACAGGTAATTTTAAAGAATATTTTATATAATATCATACAATTAACCTATACTTTTAAAGACTTAAGCAGACTGAAAAATACTCACATACATCTTTATTGCTATTATATATGGGCTATACTTGTTAAAATGTTCATGTGTTAACATACTACACATATAAAACTGGATTAATCTAAATAATGCTTTTATAATGTTAAATCATTTTATTCTTGATAAGAATAATGCTGTGGTCTTCCATAAGGCTTTCTCTGTTGGTAGGTCTAAATTGTCAGACGGTGTATGTAGGCACAAAAACTAAGCATATTTATAATGCCATTCTGTTTTAAAGACAGTTTGAGCTAATAAGTAGCAGGTCATTACAAAGAGTTGCCACTACATGTTTTAAGGAAGTAAATTAAATAGAGAGTACCTAATGAAAATACTGAAATAATAATACTTATCATCTGTAAACACTATAAATATTAGATATGTCACTTAACATCAAGCATTGGTATTAATTAATTTTAGATAGATTACCAGCTTGTCTCACTGTTTAGACTGCTGTCAATCTTGCACTTTTCACGGGTGACACTGTCCTCTACATCTCGGGCAATACCCTTCCCAGGCTGGTGTGGACTAAGCGCCTCGGTGCCTGGTTTCAAACCTGGAGGATCAACATCAACTCTGCAAAGAGTGAAGTCCTGCATTTCACCCATTCCCGCCCATCTCGCAGCATAAAAGCTACTCGCTTTCTCACTCTGGGAGAAGTCTTCCTCTTCGGCCGCGTCATTCCCTTGAAGGACACGGTTAAATACCTCGGCGTCACTTTAGACCGCCGCTTCACATTCTCAGCCCACGTCCGCAGTCAGGAGTAAGGTGGCTTCAGTGTTAGACCTCTTACATCCCCTGATATGCAAAAGGGTCAAGCTCTCTCTTCGCACAAAGTGCTGCTCTACAAGACTTACGTTAGGCCCATTCTGACCTACGCGTCTGTAGTGTTTATGCACCGGCACGTTGTCGTCAAGACCCTGCAGGTCCTACAGAACCGCTTCACCCGGCTCGTTACCAGGGCGGAGTGGTACCGGAGGAACATAGACCTGCACAGTGACCTTCGCCTTCCCATGATCGAACAGTTCATCATTGACTGTGCTCACATTTATTTCGAAGTAAACACCCCAATAAATTGATCGTTAATACAGTCGATTATATGCCGATTCCAAATCTTCGTTTTTTTTCGCATTGTCCGCGTAATATGTTAATCTCGATGCAAGGGTCGGGTCAGGCAGAGAAAACACTCAAACTATGAACTCGATGCACAACACTACATGCACCTACAATACTAGTCACCGACACAACTCAATCGTCGCCCGTCTCGCTCGTACAGCAGCAGCACTATTTAAATTCATCCATTCAAAAAGAGAAAAATAACTTTTAATTAAAAATTAACTGCTTGCAGGAGCTTAAGGTGATATCTGATTTGCTCACAGCAAAGTATGGCAAAATCTATGCAGATGCATGCCGTAGTGAAAATGTAAATACAATAAATGAAAAACTAAAACACAAGATGTCCGTTCAGAGTCCACCCAAAATACTTGTTGAGAAGTATTTAATTGAGATTGCTAAGAATTACAATGTGGAGTACCAACCAGATGAACAAGTTATGAGGGAAGAAGAAGGTAATTATTTCAGTAGATAGATTTTTTATAATTAATTTGCACACAGCATAGTAATAATATTATTATAAATTACAATTATTTTTGTTAATGAAAAATGTTAAATATCTTGTGATATTAAGTACTGTATAATAAAATTTGGTTTTTCACACGACATTGTTCAATTTTGAATGCTTATAAACTTACATAAATATTTCAATGTTTACTATAATGTAAGTTTTTTAATTCCCAAGTCTATTATTCATTGTTATTCTAATTATTTATATATATTAATTAATAAAAAAAAATATTGTTCATAGGTCGGGATGCATTGCTCATTGACATCAATGGACTTCCAATGCCTCCAGGTTTCATAGGATTTCCCCCACAGCCTCCTATGCCACAGGTGCCGAGCATACCAGGACCAATTGTACAACCATTTTCATATCCTTCTGTAAGTTATTTTTTTATACATTTCTTTAACATTTTGTGGGTGAAGTCTCCATAGTGAGGACATACAAATTATATATACTTACTTTATTCACTAAAAAACATACAAATTTTATTTTCCTTCCAATATTTCTGAGTATCTAGTACAACAAATATTGTCGACCGCAAAGGGTTAATTATAAGAGATGATAATTTCTTAATGTACATTATACATGAAGCAATACACAACTCTTGTGAAAAGTATGTTTACATGAGCAAAAGATAAAACAATAAACTACTAAATTTTATAACTAAAATTCCTTTAACATTAAAAATATATAGGTTTTATTTTTGATATGAGAAAAATAAAGTACCGTCTGAGGCCGATTATGAATTATTCCGCAATTGCTTATAAAATCCCAGCAATAAATTATACTTTTATGGGGTATAGAGAGAGTTCACTAGAAATAATGATCCATGCATTAACATGCAATCATAAATGTGCCTCGATTCCCTGATGCTAGAGATATAGAGTCCGGTTTTAGAGGGAGCAATGACGTCTGATATACGTACCTCTAAGTAATATAACTATCTCTTTCATAAATTACTTACGACTGACAAATATAAAAAAGATTCTACATAAATATTACAGACACATTTTAATCTATAGCATATAATTCCTTTTTTCATTTTAGCATCCTTCTGGTGGCAAGGTTGGTGGATTTGTTGCTACACCGCCTCCTAATTTCGGAGGTGGACCTAGTGTTTCGCCAATTAACTACAATTTACCTTCTGGTGTTGATTCTAAGAATCTGAGTAACAGCTTCCTGCAGGTATATAGAATGTCATTAACAGTGTTGTGTTTTTCTTTGCTTTATTTGGGGTTTTATTCTTTTAGGACTTATCAACTCCATCTTACTTATTACAATATTTGTATGATGAGGCTTTACATTTAATAAACTTCCCAACCCAAGAATAATACAAAATATTTTTTATGTAATCTTAAATAAAGTTATAGCAATTCTAACTTGGGTGTGCCTTTTGCTGTCGGATAACGCCTAAACAGTACCAATCGGTGTTTATGTTTGATTTCATTAGCCCAAAGAGGTAGGAATGGAGTATTGGTTCTCGAAATGCTTACTCTACTGTTGGAGTTCTTTTCTATTAAGGTATTATACATCTTAACAAAGATTAACTGAAATTAGTAAAAGTTGTTGACCGCTATTGGTTAACAATTTTCTTCATGACAGGATTAAAATGGATGGATGTGACAAATGACTCCATATAACACCTACACACACATAGGGTTTATTATATTTTATTAATCATTAATCTTTTCAAACCCTTGGCCACATATATGGACGATTTTAATATTTCTATAAATTCTGTTACTTGACCATGGATGAAAATAAAATTAATAGGTTTTACTGGAATTTTAAAGTGTACTCATATTACGCTATGTTAATTAAAATTCGTACCTCGAGTGGTTAAGTAGATTCTCTAGCTCATCTCACTTCGAGACAAAGTCCATCAGCAGATGTTGAAAATCTTATTTTGTTCTAATTATGATAATTTATTTGCATACAATGCACATTTGTCTTGCTGTTCTATAAGTAATAGGCATGTGTTATATTTTTATTCCAAAAAATGTGGTAATTAGTAATGGAGTAGTTCAAATTAGGAATGTTTTTACAGGAAGAAATGAATAACCTTCCGCCTGCTTATGACAGCATTGCACATGATTCGGTAATTGGTTTTTTTTATTTAATTTTTTTTGGAATCATAATCAGTTTTTTTATTGTTATGTTGAATTATTAGTTTAAATTTTTATTTATATGTTCTTTGTTTAAATCAATGGGGTAACACTTGACATCCTTTTCACCCAACGTTAAGTGATAATGAGGCAATAGATAGAAAGAATGTTAATCCTGAATTCTTTTGTCTCTATCATAAATACAATAGAACATAGCAATTGTATTAAGGCGGCAGATGACGTTGAGGGCGGTAGGTTAAACTGGCGTTGATAACCCGGGAATCGAATCCGAGACCGGAGGTCGGCGAAAATACTGCTGTCAAGTCACTCACTTTTTGTTCCATGTAAAAGAATATCCAGAACAATTTCTTTTAATGCACTATTACCGTATTATATAATAGTAATAACTGTAATTATTGATTATATAATTTTTACAGGCCGCCCACGTGCCGACGCCGCAGCCGCGTTCAAAAGTACCGTCGCAAAACTATTTTCCCGAACTACCTGAGCTGCCATCTGTACCTTCGGACTTACCATTACCGCCTGAACCACACAGTAACATCTCTAACACATCCAATAACTCTCAAGAGTCCAGTGGACCGGACGAAATCGACTTCGAGGATCTGAACCGACGCTTTGAAGAATTGAAGAAGAAAAAGTAATATGCATTGAAATCTACAAGTATATATACATATAAATATATGAATTGTACAATATTTGCAGTACATTGTATAGATACATTCTTAATTACGTTTTCATTATTAAAACTAAAAAAAAATACAATAAGCTGTGAATAACTAATCCTTTAATAAAATTGTAATGTCTCAAATATTATTGGAAATGTAGGTTAAATAATACTTATGACGCTTTGTTATACTGTTGTTGCATAGAATATATAAATTCAAGTTAATTAGTGGAACTCCATGACTCGTTAATACAAAAATTCAATTTGCTAAGTTCCACTATTTGTTAATTGAAAATATTTCAACTAAATTAAAATCTCAATGAATCAAGCCGTTGTTCAATGTCGTTGAGATTGTAATTTAGTCGTATAATTTGCGATTATAATAGACCGAAATTAGTGAATTGATTTTTGGTTTTAGTGATTAAAACTTCCATATGCTAAAACTCTGTAGGACGTATTTTATTAAATGTCATTGTTAGCGATTTTTAATTTTGCGACTATATATTTTAAAAATAATCTGAGCTACAAAATTTATTGGCTTTCTTAATTGCGCTTAAGAGACTATATATTATTGCAAATGTATTATTGCTGTCATCACTTAATGTCTATTAAAAATGTTTGTACCATTTTAGTACTACTGAATTTCTTGAATTATAGTATAACTATAAAAAAATTAATGTACTAGATATGAATATGTAAATACACAAAAAAGTTTCTCTTTAGAGAAACTTTTTTGTGTATGTGTTTAAAAACAATCAGGATATGTTTTATAATCCGTAAGGGTTTAATATGCATAGGGGTTTCAGAATAACGTTCAGTTTTGTGCTGTGCAAATGTATAACGAACAAGAAAAGCGTATCTGAGTTAATTATCAAATTACTCGTTTAAACACCATTATAAGGCATATATTAATTGGATTCTAACATTACCAAGTATTCCTCACTACTGGTTTAAATCCTATGTGAAAATTTCCTTCAAATTTTTTTATTTAATTGTTGTAAATATTTGTTTTAAGGAAATTATTTATATATCATTAATAATCACGTTAGAATGAAATTTATATAAAATTCTAATAACATAAATGTATGTTAAGATTTAAAAAAATTCTTGTATTATTTTGAAAGCATCATGGTTACATAAAAATGAAAGATATTTTTTTATGTTTTCACAATTATTATTGCTGCTTGTCGGCGTTTACAATATAAAAACACCAATTTGAATTATTAAAAAAAATATAAATTATTTTAAACAAAGAAAAAAAAACTATTATTTACTATCAATACGAAATGAAAAGCTCTAGCGACTGTTGTTATGTGACAATATCTTTAGTTACTTTAATTTGTAACGGGCTGTAATTTATAACAGAATGTAGGTAGCAACTGATATAGAAAAATAGCTGACAAGCCATATACAGGGAGAAATGAAAAGCCATACGCGTCAGATTTGTTTGTGGTTCGTTCATAACAATTTGACGATTTCCTGTGAGCATATCATTATTTTCTTAAGGTTAGCATCAATCGGTGAGCCGGTGCAATCCTTCTTCAGTCTATTGTGTAATTGCGCGTTGGAAACTATTTTCGTTTGTATGACAAGTTTGTTCGGAGATTCTGCAAGAAGCGTTCCCAATGCAACCAAACCTCTGCAAATAAAATTGAGATTTATGTATATATATGTGTGCGATTTTTTTATCGGTAATGGACTAATACGATCTTAACATCACATTATTTTAAGTGATGTAAGGCAAGGTTTTGGAAGAAAAAAAACGACCAGAAAATAATTTTGTTTTTATGTAAAAAAAGACACTTTAACCATTGTTTTGGCAAAAAAAAAAATTACTAAAAATTACAGCAGCGTGAAATGCAACGCCGCTCGATATATCTCGAGTGTTCACATTTTGACCTGTTCATTGCGATCGAATTAATTAACGAGCATGTCGAATTCGAAAAAACCCTACCACCATCCATTCTCTACCACTATGTGGTCTCGAAATGTCCACGCACGTTCTTTGTGTTACAAAATAAACTAAACTACTGCACCGTATATAAAGTATGAGGATTGAGATTTGTATATGATATTATTTACATTAAAAACTATCGAAGCTCATTGGTGATCGAAGTCATGTATCTTGAGTGGTATTGAAATTCTGTCACAATACCAACTGAGCTATGATCTGTTCATACAAACGTTACTCGGCAGAACTACGACTCAAAAAAAAAATACACAATATTGCCCATTTCCGCTTTTTTAATCGTAAATATTCCAACCGAATTACGCACCTCAACGCTTTTCGCCACTACAAGTGGCACCTTCAGGTGACGTAATGGATTCTACATAAGTACATAGAAAAGTCCCATGCTTGTCCGTTAGTTCGACCTCGTGCTGTCGAACCCATAACTTCTGAGGATGTCACGTGTAGTGGAGAAACTCGTTAAGATTGTAATTTTGTCCTAATATTTGCGTAACACTTGTCTGCATGTGGCGCAGCGTGACGCACTAATCATCAGCCGGTAAGTACACCGACGATACATTCAGTACCTTGATTTTATCTAATAGTAATTACCTTAAAATAGTAGGCAAGGGGGTAACGCTATTAAAACATGGATCATATCATTAATATCAATTCGTTTAACATTACTCTTATCGGTATAAAATGCACCGTAACCTTATAGTTGAAAACGCGTGCCGCCCCACGGGGATAAACACAAATACCGAACGTGTTAAAAAAGACGGAAAATGGCAAATAATTTTTTTTTCATTAAGCTGTAATCGTTACCGTGATAAGGTTAGCTTGAAATATTTAAGGTACCTGAAGTAAGCTTCGTTGTCTGTGATCTTATTGAGTAGATGCACTATGCAGTCGGCCAGCTCGATGTTATCATTTTGCTGAGCGAGCGCCACCGATAGGTTTAGGAGTAACGAAGCCGCTGCTATCTATAACAGATTCATAAATATAGTACTATTATCATATTTAATACACACTAACAATAGGCAATTACTAAAGTTTTTGTTGCAACGGACTTCTTGAACTTTGTAAAGTTTAAGCTTCAACCATACAATTACAATACTAGTTAGAGACTTAAATTAGTGTCTCCATTGATTATAATAAATAAGTAAATAATGGGTGAGTTCAGAAATTGTCTTCAACAAATTGAAATATAAAAGAAATGGATTTTAAATTTAACTGCTTCCGTAGCGCAATGATTTACTTGATGTCTCGTAGCACGTAGGTCCCAGTTTTGATTCCGCGTTCACATGAGTAGTGGAGTGTAAACGGTAGTACGGTTGATCCGAACTGGCTTCGCTAGCTATCACCTCCATTGTTGTAAGGTTTTATCTTCCTACCGGAAGTATAAAAATTAAATGTATACAGCGGCCGGTATGGGCATTAACCTTTAATTCTCATTATAGTGTACCATAGCAACAATGTGTTTTATTTTTCGCTCCTGTGACCCAGTGATTAATAAAATATATACATATTACCGATATATTAATTGTCAACCGCCATATCATCGTAGCTGTATTCCAGCAGCCACATATTTGAGAGTCAGAAGGTTTCTGGTTGAGAATGCTTCAACATCTATGGCCTGATTATCACATATCACCAGATTGCTCATACATTTTAGAGTGAAATGTATATTGTAATCTAAATGTATATATATGTAAATGTATATGTATATATATGAAAACTATTTAAATATGTATAAACAACCAGAATCAACAAACAAAAACGTTAATCACATGAACGTTGGTCCTGAAACCTGTATCTATAACGATCATATCTTTATTAGGGAGTGCCACTTAAACTCTGCCAATATAAAATGATGTAACACTAACTTGGGCATTATTGCTGAGTTGGTTGAGGCAAATGATGCAATGTATGACACTCTCTCGCGCGGCCAACACCAACATCTCGCCGGGCAGGTCGCTGAACGCGTTCACCAGCACCCGCATCGCCAACATTTGGTTAGCGGGCAGATTGTCTGTGACACAAACGAGACATATATTATACTTATTTGTATCATTTTGTTAAATAAATAAGTATAAGTTACTGATGTCGCTGACTGCGAACACGTGTAATTAAGTGTGGAGCAGGAAGAACAAATAATATTTACGAAATGATTTCTAAGTTATTAATAATTTTTACAAATTGAATTAAACCTTTGAATACTGTTGGCGCATATAGGCGCTCAACGTAAATTAGCTTTCTAATATTGATTATTAAATATTCATGCTAATTCAGTTTAAAGAAATAAATAAAGATTATTTAATGCAACGAAGTGATGAAACAGTGCTTTTTTATTAAATATTTTCAATTGCATACAATAAAATTTTGGTGAAAACAAAGAATATTCAATGTAAATTAAATGGATTAATAAAGATTTAAATAATGAGATTTTTCCGAGAAAAATAATAATGTATAATAACCTAGTACAGAGAAAACTATCTTTACAATGAATAATAAACACGCAGTATATACTCCATCATTATATCAAGTTGTATTCCCCCAAATTGGTACTGCTGATATTTTATTTATATCTAGTAAAGTATAAAAAACGTGGAAACAAATAAAAAAAATACCACTTACCTGGACTGAGTAGAGAAAGTAGATATTTAACGAAATTAGGACCGTACGTCGTATCAAATATTTGACCGTTGATTTCATTCCTCCTAATTGCTAGCCGCGATACGTCCAGAACGGGAAAAAGTATTTCTGCAGTAAAAAAAATATGTATTGAGAAATATAACACACATAGGTTAATTTGCATGGCGGGCACCAGCAGCAATTGGGGGCGGCGGCGCAAGAACGCGTAGCCGTCTGGACGCGCAGCCAATGAACACAAGCAGTCTAGCAATAGATAGTGAATTAAATCTAAGGCGAAATGGTGCCTGTCTCTAAATAAAGAAAATTTCCTGTATAAGTAGGTCTTCAGTATATTTTTATTTTGGTAAAGTAGGCAACGTCACGATTTGTTTATCAGTTGACATTTGAAAAATCCATAATACTAAATTAAATACTACTTAGCCACTTGTAACGTTTTAAACTCACCTTTAGGCCATTCCAGCATTTTCCTTAATAAATTAACTGTATCAGAATTGAACGAGCTATTCTGTAATAAATAGTAAAAAAAACTATGAATTTTGTAGTAATTAAAGACATGACATATTTGAATCAGCAGTATCATCTGTTAAAACGAAAAATTCCTTCTACACTACCAGCGAGAACTAAAATTAGTAGATCAATTGATATTATCTCGCGGAAACAATAAAATTGTGTCTAAAACAATCTTAGACAAAAAATCAGAAAACTTCAATTTTTATTATGCGAGTGTGTAAGTGTCCAGACCAGTTCCATAGGCTAAATCTTGCTTTTTCCTTTTGACTTAATTGGGTTATCGAATAGATGTACATATATACTTACCAACTCTCCTAATTTAACCACACTCTCCAATTGTTCGTCGGTAAATGAGTTAATTCCATCTCCAATTTTGCTGTTAAACTCTTTTAATTTTTCATATATTGCTTTTAAGTTTGCCTGGTCGAATCTGTAAGTGGAAGTTACCACACATCATAATCACGACAAAAATGTTGGACAAAATGCTAAGGTATATTGTAATTAATTGGTGCATGAAACATCTTTTATTTCAATAATGAAAGTGTTACAGGCGCCCCACGGGACAGGCTTGCTTAATGTGGGTTTGCTGGATACACACCTTGTATTACTTTGTTTTATTAATCACCATATATATTTAATTTAGTTCCAATTGCTGTGTTCCTGCAGTTATACATGTGACAGTCAGATGTATTATAGGCGAACGCACTTCACCATCTACGGCCTGATTGAACATAGGGTGAAATCAAGTGTTAGTCTTTAACCGATAAAAAATCTTACCTAATGTAAGCATCGTGCGGTATGAAGTGCTTGTTGTTGGAGGCTGCGATGGACGTGGCGGACATGGAGGCGGTGGTGTACGCGCCAGAGCCAGTGAACGGGTCGACCGCGTCCACGGCACGCGTCGCCGGAGCTGAGCCGGGCACGTAGCGCGATTCACCGGTAAACGGGTCCGCGAAACTAAATTGCGCAAAATATAATACACTGGAACCTCCCATAAGGAACAAAATAAATTATTAAACAATAGCTCGCTTAACGAGTGACGTAGATAGGGGAATCCCCGAGTCATGCGATAGAACTTTTCGTCCTTTTTTTTTTAACGTGAGTAAATACGTTACGCATACTGCCCGAACAGGCGAGGTTCGGGACGGTTATGTGGGACTCCCCGGGACTGAAGCTCCCGGTATACCCACTAAAACCTTACGGTGTTACGACTCACGAAAATTGGCGGGGCTGCGGGCACGCGGATGCATACTTCCGCAGCCCCGTCGGCGTTTGCTTTCGAGAGCTCGCCGTTGGGCGGGGGCTAATTTAGCCTATCAGCTCTCGCCGCGTCGTGGGATACCGTGCGGTATCCGCGTATCATTCTGACCGCCATGACACGTTGCGGCCTAAACAACTGTGCCTTGTTCTGGGCGGTCAGAGCGTCCACCCACACCGGTGCCCCGTACAGAGTCATGGACCTGACGACGTCGGTATAGAGACGCCGGCAGGTCATGGAAGGTCCTCCGATGTCGGGGAGGAGCTTTCCGAGAGCACCCGCCGTCCGGACGACTTCGGAGTCAGAAGGCGGAAGTGCTCCCGGAAATTCCAGCGACTGTCGAGAACGAGCCCCAGATATTTCATCTGAGACCTGACCCCGACACCCGTGTCTCCTAATTGAAGGGCTGAGCACGCTGGCGGTGCCCGCAGGGGCTTGTGAAAATTCAGGGCCTTAGTCTTATGCACCGCCACCCGCAGACCCAACCTCTCAATGCGTCTAATGACGCGCTCCACTCCGGTTGTGGCCCCATCGGCAGCCTGCAGGTAATCTTCACCTTAGACAGTGATCAGAGTGTCATCTGCATAACAGACGACATCTGTACCGTATGGCAGGCTGCCGCGCAGGGCCCAGTCATAGCCATTGTTCCACAGGAGCGGGCCTTAGGCCGACCCCTGTGGAGCTCCACACTCCACCGTTCTGTGGTGGAGTGTGCCGTCACGTCCGGGGTACATGGTGGGTCGACCTTGCAGATACGCCTCGATTATTCGCCGCAGGTACGGAGGCACTCAGAAGTAAATGAATACCTCCTCGATGCATTCGAACGGCAGCGTGTTAAAAGCGTTAGCGATGTCTAAAGACACCGATATCATCACGCCGCCGGCGGCCACCGCTTCCACTGAGTGGGATTTGACGCGTAAAATCACATCAATCGTCGATCTGCCCACTCGGAAACCGAATTGGCGGTCCGCTAAATCGGGGCCTTCCGTGGTGAGGTGTCGGACGATGCGGGCTGCCCAAAGGCGTTCAAAGAGCTTGCCTACCTAATCCAGCAATACGATCGGCCTAAAGGCCGACGGAGAATATACCGGCCGACCATCCTTCCTAAATAGTACCAGGCAGCCCTCTTTACAACAGGCCGGAAAACGACCCGTTATCAGGCATAGGTGTAAAAGGTCTGTAACCCGATCACCTGGCGCGGGAAGCGTCAAGCAGAATGCTCGACCTGGTATGCCGTCAGGTCCGGGGGCAGTTTTCTTGGCTCGCAGCTTCAGTGCTACGACCTGTAACTCGCCCCCTGTAGAACTTTCCGTTCTATTGCAACATCAGTGTGCGCTAGCATCTGTCAAAAGCAATGTCAGTAGAAACACACATTTCTCCAAATTTGTGTTCAGAGATCATTTGTAGTTATTTATATTCTAATTTTATTAGCTTGAGGCGAATATATCTTTTTAATATTTTTTCGGCATGGATCGCATTATCATATTTTATATCAATTTATATGGCTAAGATTGTTTCGCTTAACGAGTATTTCGCAATACGAGAAAGACTACGAAACGAATTATGCGCGTTATACGAGGATCGACTATATTTGTACCTAGGGATAACCTCTTTAACTACGGTAGTATGCGAAAGCGGTCGCGTAATTTCCACCAATGGCACAGAAAGAGGACACCGTGGGGTTTTAGACGACAATTGCGGCATAACTCTTCCTCTGTCTCCGCAGCAGAGGAGTATCCTATGTATGATTTCCCCACAAAAAAAAAGGGAGTACTATCTACCAATAGAGGTACTCCCATAAAAGTACGAAAGCCCGGCATACCCCATTTAAGCAATATAGTGCACTAAAATTAATAAATCATTATTGGTACAAAGTTTATAAACAATAAGAAAATAGAAAAATCAAGTCATAATATATTTACATACTCGGGCTTGTCCTGCAGCCACGCCCCTGCCCTTTTTTTTTGTTTGCGCGGGGAAAATGCATTGCTGAACCGTACAAGTGGGAGGGAGAGACGTGTGTGGGGCTGCCGGCGCCTTGAGAAGGACACTTTTCCTGGAAATAGAATTATTTCCAGGGGCTACCCACTAAAAACCCCGCGGCGGTAAACCGCTAGTCCTTTTCGCTCCCTCCTCCGCCGTCCCAAACCCAGTCCTCGTCGCCCGACGAATCGGACGACGAAGACGGAGTGAGAGTGG
>DWQX01000522.1:0-41081 GCA_018245475.1 Pharmacophagus antenor | reverse complement strand
ATATAATATATACATATATTATAATAGAGATGTCCCACTATTTATCGTCGTACTCGAAGCGACTTATTTCTCTTCTCGCCAGACAAGCATACCTTATTACTGTTACTAAGAATTTAGAAGTTCTAGGTGAAATTCAACAAGAATGATTGTATTTTTATAAAGAATCGTAAAATATTCCTACAGTTTTTTTTTTCTATACAGTCTAAACTACAACTTCAGTAAAATGTAAGATAAAACGTTATATTTTATATTACGAAAAAGGAGTTTTATTATTTATATAAACTGATTTTAATAACCCTTACAAGACTCCTGGTACAATATGTATGTATTAGTAAATATTGTTTACATCGATACAACTTAGTTTTATGGTGTACTTTTTTTTGTGGGGAAATCTTACATTAGATACCCTCCTGCTGCAAAGTGTAACAAAAGAGTCATGTCGGAGTCTTGCCTACTAAAACCCCTCGGTGATCCTCTTAACGCCCTGAGTCAGCACTACTCGAACGCTTTCGCACAATACTGTAGTCCCGACAGCGTTGACCCTCGTCGGGTCCCTTCTTGCGAGGATGGAGCTGGTGCTCCCTTCCGATAAGGTGTTGGAGACACATACTGTAGTAACGATAAATCCCACCTCAATCTGCTGCCAGGATATTTATGGGGGACGTAGAAGTGTGTGAACCACTCTTCCTCGGCCCCCTGAACTTTGTTGGCGAATCAGAGGATCGGAGTTCCTCTCTCTTTCCTTATCCGCAGCTTCCTTCCGCGACATCACTTCTTTGTAGAAGTTTAAGTCTACACTCTATGACCTCTCGCTGTCGACAATTGCCTTGACAAGGGCAGTGAGCAAAAGATTATCTTCCACCACTTCAATAAGGCTCTGACGTTTCTCGTTCCAAGCTGGATATGCCTCCAGCGTATGTTACGCTGTGTTCTCCTCAGAGTCACAATGGTGACGGCTGTCGGCACCTTTGTGACTATTCGGCATAAATACTTACTGAAGCATCCATGCTCGGACATCAGTACCAACCGGAAGGACAGCATCCCATGTCGTCTGTTCATCCACTCCTCGAGGAAGTCTTATGGTGTCTTAGGGAAAGGTCATAAATAAAATATTTTTTGTCTTTTTGTAATATAAATGAAATCTTTGACTTATAATATAATAAATATTATTAAAAAAGTTATAATTTTCTCTAAATAAAAAGACTGTCTTAAACGAGTTAACGAATAACTGTAAGTTTGTACTATAGCTGTTTTTGTTCGTAGTATTTCTCATCGCAAAGATGTGCTTTAAGGGATTAGGATGAAAATATGTCGGAGACCGTAATACGACAAATATATGTATAGTGCAGGGCTCATGTACATCAAAAAAATAAAAAAAAGGTAAAGGTGCATTAAACTTTAAATAAATAAAATTTAAATAAATAGTTAATTTTTGTTATCTACCTTACCTTTTGATTTTGATAAGTTATACTAGATTTTTTTAAAAACAGATAAAATACTAGTAATACTGGGAAATTGGAGTACAGAGTTTTGATACTTTTTTTCCTTACAGCAGCTGATTGACGTGTGATACATGCAAAGATAAAAAATAATCTAATTATCAAGGATAATTTTTAAAAATTTTATTGTGGCTAATGTGAGGTGCGAAATTTAGATGAAATTTCCAATTATTCTGTTCATCAGTTTATTAATTATTTATAGGCTATCAGAACTTAAAAATGGTTCCAAATACTGCACATCCATAAAAAGTCTTCATCGGAAGAGAAAACGAGGAAGACGCAGTATATATGATAAACCTTTTTTCCTGCATCTCAATTAATCTATCTTGTTCTATGAACTGATTTTTAATTTTTATTACATGTTCACAAAATTTTCGCCATTCAGCGATACCTGTTTGAGAGAAAGCTTCTCCTTCTTCACCTTTTCTCTTGTTACCGGGCGTACTAAATATGCCTCTGTTAGATCTGCCTTCAGCAACAATTCGCCTTATGGTAGTATTAAGAAACCCCTGAAATAAACCAAACTTTAGTATACATAATACAATACACACGAAAAAGACAATAAATCAAAGTATCAAGACGAATCATTCCTACTAACCAGTCAAAGCTTGCATATGGCTCAATGTCCATGATTGTGTTTGTTCTGCACCTTGTTCATCAAGTATTCTTTGATAAACATTGAAAACAATATTTCTTGCTCGCGATCGAAGAAGTTTCTTCGACATTTTCACCACTTTTTAAAGGAAATTTAAAGCCAAACTAAAAACAATTCCTCGAAGTCAGTTGACAGATGACATTTTTTTTGTTGCCACATGAAATCGCTACTTTTAAACTTTTTTTACCATCATATCCTGGTAGACCTATACTTATCTAAGACATAAGTATATATAATTTATGTACGTACAAAAATTATAGAGTCCTACAGACTGCTATACAAAGGGCAGGAAAAGTTATGAAAAGTAATGCCATCTATTGCTAAGGTAGAAGGTTTTTGGTACAAAATGTTTATTATGTCATACTTTTAGTTAGATGGCAATCTTATAATCATTAATAGCTTGGTGTATAATCTGTGTTCATAGTTTATATGATATCGCGCTTTGTAACTAAAATAGTTAAAAGCTATTGTAAAATGAAATGAGTAACTGATTTGAACTAATTGCTGAGCACTGGATATTAAAAGGATCGTGATTTATATTATATACTCTGGCGGGGCCTATGTCTAATTATAAAAACTGTGTATTATTCTTCAATATACATTCAACGATTACGATTGAAAAATATAAGTTTATTTTGATTATTATTGTATTTTAAATATAATTAACAATGGCAGATATTCTCGATATATTAGACATAGAACAACCTGGAGCTGCAGAAGTAACCAGAGATAGTATTTTACATGGAGATAAAATGAAAAAAAAATATGTGACTGCTAAAGCTGTTCGTAGACCTGAAGGCATGCACCGTGAAGTTTTCGCCTTACTATACAATGATAATAAAGAATTGCCTCCCCTGTTACCAACAGATACTGGTATGTTTTTAAATAATTACTACAATAATCATGAAACCTTTATAAATTTAAAGGTGTAAGTGCATTAGAAAAATTATATTGTTGAGTTCTTTAATCTAATAGCTTATAATGTGAAACTATGGCATTTAGCCTTCTCTATAAATATATTATATGTACTAAAAGCTTATCACATTGGTGACCGAATAAATTTCACCTGAAAAGAAGCTATCAACATAATATATAGCAATCCATAAATGGAAGCGGGCTACAATTTACATAAGTATTCAATATGCAACTGTATAAACAATACTAAATTATTACTAGATTTCCCAAACAGGTTGTATAGTCATTTTACAAGAGAGTGATTTCCCCCAATGGTCGGCAATGTGTTAAAAACAAACAAGTAAAGAAACAATTGTTTATTATTATTATTAATTATCAAAAATAACAATACTACAACCACACAGCTAAAATAAAGCAGGGGATCTCATTATTTAGTATATTTCTAAATAATTAATTGTCATTTATTATGGTTTACTTATCTTCAGTGTATGAGCTTAATTAACTTTACTATTTAATCAGCATGGTCATTCTTCTTCTCTAAATGACCCTCCATTACTGAAGATTGGCAGTCTGTAACTTAGACCCCTCCTGGGCCATGGCTAAATACAAAAGTTCTATGACTGTTTTTATGTCAGTCCACTCCTATATATTGCATAGCCATGACTTCCTACATCAAAAATGAAAATAACAATGTAAAGAGGTGTTGTTCTCTCTCCCCTGTTAATTTTCTCATCTAATTTTAATGTTAGATCTCAATATTTCATGACCATCTCCTTCATACCTTAAAAATAATCTGCAACTACTTTCCTCAATTAGCGATAAGTGGCTTTTTAATAAGATTTTTTATTTCCCCTTTCATAGAATTCTTTGCTAAATCATTAAAGCCAAGGTTAAGCAAGTTTGGAACCCTTGCCTAATAAAATCTAAATAGACCTCTAAACCAAAATTAACAAGTTGAAAATACTTTTTTTAATACATTGGTATATTTTTATTTGTTTATAGCAAAAATTTAATTATTGAATTATTTCTATATTCAACCTACCATCTTTTTTTGGCACTACAACCTGCGTTGACTAGAAAACAATGTCACTTATTTATGAAGCCATCTTTATAAATCATGTACAGATAGTACAATTAATGATGCATAAAAGTAAAAATTGGTGTAATTTATTTCATAATTTGAAGGTAAAGCATACAAACAAACAAAAGCAAAGCTTGGTATGAGGAAAGTTAGAAAATGGGTATGGGCTCCATTCACTAACCCTGCGAGGAAGGATAATGCTGTCTTCTACCATTGGAAAAGAAAAACAGATGAAAGCAAAGAATATCCATTCGCACAATTTAATAAAGTAAGTGGAAGTAAACTATGACATTATTATATGTAAACCCTTAAAGTTCCATTTTTATATTTAGCATCTCAAGAACTTTGGTTAAAAATGGATTACATGTATCAATTAAAATTGCTGTTGCACTTTTAATTACCTTTTAAATACAGTTTTCTAATATTTAACTTAAAATATTGAAAATACAATATCTTTTAAGAATCAAGAACTATTAGTAATTTTTTATTAACAGTTTGCAGTTGAAATAAATTTGGTTCATAAGATATTTAGGTTTGTTCAGAAAAAGCTATAAAAATGAAAACAGTGTCAAATTTGTATAGTTCCATACTCTGGAAGAGAGCAGACATACGATTATAGCAGCAAAAAGGTGTTGGGAGCTAAAATTAGACATATGTCAAATGTATAAGCATTTGAGCCTTAAATACAACATTTAAAACAGACACATCTGTCACACCTATATTTGCACATATATAGATTTTAGTAAATCCATCACTATGATATTACCTTTGGTTTGTTTACTGTAGCTACATTAACAGATTTCAGAGCAATATTACAACAGATTCTTTTGTGTGGAAAAAAATACTATAATAATTATTTTGTTTCAGCAAGTTTCAATACCGTCATATTCAGAATCTGAATACAATCAATATCTGAAATCAGAGGACTGGAGTCAAGCCGAAACTGACCATCTAATGGATTTGTGTCAGCGTTTTGATCTACGCTTTATTGTTATTCATGACAGATGGGACCGTGCTGCGTTTAGAGATAGAAGTGTTGAAGATTTAAAGGAGCGCTACTATAATATATGTGGCATTTTGAGCAAAGTAATTAAATTTTCTACAATAATACACCCAATTCTAACGTCTCTTAATCTTATTACTGTCACTTCTGTGCCTTTATTCCATAGAAGTAACCAACATCCTTTTCTCAATAATAGTTTAATGTCTATGGGATTATCTGTAATTTGCTTAAATTATCCTTCATTATCAGTAATTAATAAAATAATATTTCAATTAGCTAAAAAGTTTATTTTTTTAATGTTTCTTCAATCCTATGATTATTTATGTTGAGTTTAAAAAAAATTATATGCAAATTGATTGCTTTCGGTTTTTTTTCAAACAGCAACATTAGTAGCAGTTTTTGAAGACTTCTCATGTATATTAGTAATCAATGTCTAGTTACTCCGTTATATATTTATTACGATTGTATATTACTTAACAGGTCAAAACAAATCCCTGGTCCAATACAATGACTATGGTAAATGGAGAAAAACGTATATACCATTATGATGCTGAACATGAAAGAAAAAGAAAGGAACAATTGAGAAGATTATTTGATAGAACTCAAGAACAGGTACAAATTTGTATAAAACGACTGTTATGTTTTCATTTATATGTCCAAATTATATAATTAAAAAAGCTCACAGATTTCTCATCAAGGTGTTCAACTTTTGCTTTTTAAAAATATTTACGGCCTGGTCGAACTAAAATCTACTATATATATTCAAGTGGAGTTTAGATGGTGGTAGAGTTTTGTCGAGTCTGCCTTGCTAGCTTACCATCCTCAACTTTCTGTGTAATTAAGGACAAATATTGGTCCATGCCATTAAAAAAAACTGAAAGCAATAATAAAATTTAAAATTCAGCCTTATCAGGTTAAATACTAAACTGAAATTGTGTAGTGTATATAGCAGTCAAATTAAATTTAGGCTCACTGGAAAAGGATTACCAGCCATATATAGTATACCTTTTTGCAGATAGAAGAAGAACAAACATTGCTGGCGGAACTAAAAAAAATCGAAGCCAGGAAGCGAGAAAGGGAAAGAAAAACTCAAGATCTTCAAAAATTAATATCAAGGGCAGATAGTGGCAATGGTCAGTCGTTGAATCAATCAACGATAAGCAATGACGGAATGAATACACCTTCTGCTGTATCCTCCAACATGGCCAGGCGACATGACCGTAAATTGCACAAGAAAAAACTTGCAACTCAACAAAGACCCATTCGAACAGTTGAAACAGTGGTAAGTACGCTTGTTGATAATGTAATCACTGTTAACCCTTTCCACTCTTATGTCGAATGCGACTCAGTAGTGTGCCGAATGGCAGGCTGGACATTTATATATACATTTACATAAAAAAATATTAATGCATGACATGATTCTTCCATTTTTATTATGTTTGTAGTCATGTTTTGACACAGTACGAATTTGGATTTATTAATTTTAGTGCACTATATTGCTTAAATGAGGTATGCTGGACTTGGGGCTTGTAAAAGGTGTACCGCCAGTGGTATAATTCGAGATCAGTTTTTATCTCACGAGCTCCTTCTATCGAGCCACACACGACATTTTTCATCCTTTTAAATAGATACTACGCCCACACATTGTCAAGGTTTAGTACAGTAAATCGTAAAGCAACGCGCTGACCTATATATATAACGCGTTATATACAAATTATTCACGTTTAACTTTTCTCGTTAAAGTGGTTTAAATCGAATATTTAAAAAAAAACGATATGAATTAAATATGTTTTTACAATAGTGTAAATAAAACTGGTTTTTAAGTGGATTAGTTTCTTCCTTTATGTATCTAAATTATCTTAAACTCTAGTTAAAGTGAAATTCAAATGAAATGCATAGAAGCGTTTGGAAATGTTGGTGACGAAATTGAAATAGTTCGAAATGCAAAGAGTTACAAAATGTTTTAACATAAAATAAGAAATAAATAAATTTATTATGAAGAAATTGACTTTGCACAGATCATTTGATACTAATCATTGTAGCCTATGTATGTTTCTTACTGATATTCATTTAATGGAGAGTTAATTAACTACATGTATTCAAACCATGCTATGTTATTACAGACAGTTGAATGGTCAGGTATAAAATTTCCGGAGGCGCGAGGTACTGGAGTATGGCTACGTTCACAACGCATGAAACTGCCCCCTGGAGTAGGACAAAGAAAGACCAAGGCGATTGAACAAGAGTTGCGACTTATGAATATCGGTATATTTTTGTAATTTTTACATTTGTTTTGTTGTAATGCATAAAAATAGCATGAAATGGATCAGCAATCTCATATGGGCGCCAAATGCCAAACTTTTACTGCCCCCGTGGCGCAGAAGTTGACCCGCTTGCTTTTTAATGCGGAGATCCTGGATTACGGTTTTTTCGAACCCGCCTGGCTAGGTGCCACCGTCGCCATAACAGCATCGCTGTTTATCGGCAATCATACATGTAAGTATTCTGAGTAAACATGCTTCACCATCTAAGAGCTCATTATTTCTCAACTTCAGGTGATATAGAGGCCAAGTTTTCTGCAACAGCTGACTTGTTGACCTGTCCAAGTCTAACCGCGGCATCGTGTTCCTTGGCCCTTTCCGCGATTGCTCTTTTGGTCTGTCCGATAGAGAAACGGCCAAAGTTGCAGTCAAATTTATATACACCAGGTGTCTCTGGAGAGTAATGACATCTTTCGGAGTAGACAAGTGGTTACAAAACTCGGAGTGTGGACTGTATAGTCTTAATGAGTACTTTTGTTATACTGTTCCAACTTTGTCCCTGAATCCTTTTATATGATGCCTCGCGACCACGGCCGATGCAACTCGCGCCGAAACGTCTAGGAATATTAAATAAATATTTACGCAATATAGATTTGAAATATTTTTAATTATGATGTATACAGAACGCTGAAGTTTAAAATGATCAAATCATTGGCATTGGTTCCAGACATTGCAGTACATTGTGTATTTTTAGAAGTTATTTTAAAGCGGTTAATGCGATACCTCTTTAAAAAATTATTGCTATTAGGAGTAACAGATAATTTTCTCATCTCATTCATATTTCAGATATTGCACCGACACCCACAGAGTCCATCTGCAAACATTTCAATGAGCTGCGCTCTGATCTCGCTTTAGCTTTGGATTTGAAAAATGCTCTGGCTTCTTGCGAGTTTGAATTGCAAGCCCTTCGGCATCAATATGAGGCCCTCAATCCTGGCAAGGTATTTCAAAGTCTATTTACTACTATACTTATAATAAATATTACTAGCTTAACACGGTCACGTCGCCGCCGATTTTTTTTTTCTCCTTTTGGGATGGCAAGCGTATTCAACGAAAGGATTACGAATGATTCTGTATCCACAAAAGTAATGTTAGATAAATTCGTATTAATGATTTTATCTATATTTTAATAGTGTATTACCCTTGCCTAATATTTTAAATAATTTACCGTTAAAAAGATTGGTTTAAGGTAGTGAGTGTATCGACGATGTACTTACCGCCCGATAAGAGTTTCGTGTGACCTACCGATGGGTTACGCCGGCGTCAACACGGCAAACATTTTCCTGCTAGAGTATATTTATTATCTATCTAAATGAACATTTTCTGGCGAATTATGGACGTATTAATGCTGCAGCGCCATCTCGTAGCGAGTTACAACAAAAGAAATAATAAGATGTCTCCCTCCATGACACAGTGGTTTACCGCTTACCTCGTAACGCGATTTTTCGCACCCGCCTAGCTCGTTACCACCCTCAATGTCAATCTGCAGCCATAACGGCTTCGCTGTTTCGGCAGTCATTCCTGTGAGAGCCAGGTGAATACGCTTCACCATCTAAGGCCTTATTGTCACTTAACATCCGGTGAAATTGTGGTTATGTGTTATCCCATGACCTTTAAAAAAGTATATATTCAAATATATTTCTTTGTTTAAGGCAACCACTGTTTAGTGGAGATTGTATGAATTGATGATTGTATAAAGTAGTAACCAATATGGCTATTTCAATTCATTTCTTACATTTCAGACTTTGACTATTCCACCATCAATATGCAATTCTTCAGGAGAAGCAGACACAAAACCTCTCGGTGAAATAATAGATGTTGTTGGTTCCCCAAGCACACTGAATAACACCTTATAGTATTGTCTTTGCAGAGCCATGAATCGGGCTTTGTAAAAACAAATTTTATAAAGGCACATGTGTGTCACTGTAAATTTTTGTCACGTTAGACGCGTCATTGAGGTAAAGCCATCTAGTATCCTATTTGGCTTGTACATTTAGAAGATTTAATGTACATAAATTTTATGAAATGCAATTATAGGTAAATACATGTTGAATTACAATATTGCATAACAAGTAAATACTAAGTACTTAGCTTCATTAGATCAGCCCTCATTTCATTAGAGGCATATAACAAAACATATTCATGTCTAAATGTACATAAATATGTGCCTCCATTACAGGGCGATTTATAAAAAAAAATTGTGTTAGTATTTTTTAAAAATGTTAACCTATTGAGTCCATTACATTAAACTTAAAAATTAGTAGTGTTTATTGAACAATGGCAGAACTTATCCATATAAATGAGCAAGCACATTAGTTATGCAACAAAAAACTATATCCATATCACAAGTGACAACATTATGTGGATTCAATTACCTTCCATTTTGTCAGGGTCCCAAATTAAACAATGTTTTAATAAATGAAACAATACACATTAAAACTCAGTTTAGGATTTAAATAATATCTTCTTGTATTGCAATGTATGAAGAAATTTATGTAATTGTATTAAACATGTCTACCTCCCTAATTAGTTTTTTATTAAAAATATCGTCCGTAATGCTCATCTAAACTTTGAGATGTCAGCATGGTGCTAACACAGGTGAAAGCCATTCTAAATTCCCCTTTAAGCGCCTTTTCCCCTTTTCTTCCAGTCCCCACGACTTCCTTTTAGTCCTGGCTATTTTTTAATTGGCCGACCAGTACCAAATGATGGAGCAGATGCGTCATCACTTTAGGACTCGTTAGTCCAAGGAATGTATCCTAGTTACAAACGGAGAGAGAGAACTATGACAGGTTGCAGTCCAACACGTTGATTGTTATTAAGGAGGATAACTAACTTGCTGTCTTTAAAATGAAAAATCGTTAGCACGTTCAAAGACAATCATGGTATTTACAGAGTAGCAAACATTCGTACGTCAGGCGCAATCATAAGACGCATCTACCCCAAAATTTGCTCACTGTTTCATGAAGTAAACATAAGCAATACTCTGAAGCAGGAGTTTCCAAAGCGAGGGGTATGTTATGGCAAATAAATCATTGTAATAATTTAATTAAATTTATAGTACTGGTAACAGTATAATTCGAATTTTATTGGCAATGGATCAAGCCCTGTAAATATTACACACAAGTTCAATAAGCTCATT
Source organism: Pharmacophagus antenor (assembly GCA_018245475.1). NCBI lineage: Eukaryota > Metazoa > Arthropoda > Insecta > Lepidoptera > Papilionidae > Pharmacophagus > Pharmacophagus antenor. Next base: position 30,465 of record DWQX01000522.1, on the reverse strand, counting down.
AGTGTTTTTGTGAGTTTTAATTATTTACTGCATTTAGGAATCCAGCAAATGTCGCAATATATATATAGAATTTGTAGCATTACAGGATCTAAAAACAAAGATGAAAGTTAGGTGGTAAATTACATACTACACCTTTATCTCTATGCAACAATTTTTTTACAAGTAAATTTTCAACAAATAGATGTTGAGAAATAGTATAAAAATTCTGAACAGAATAAACCAAGACATACTCCCCTTATTGGTTCAGTTATCGAATAATTAACCAGTTTAACAAATATCCATTTTAATCCATACTGCCAAACAGATGATGTTTAGCATGTGGAAAACATACCATCAAGATGTATATGAGGATTCCTCATGTATTTGGCAAAATTTATTTTTCTTTTAACACATTTGACATGTAAACTTGATATTATGGGATTTTATTAGGAAACTAAATTCTAAGTACTGCATACTAATTAATATACAGTAGAATTTAATTAATCCATTTAGTATTTCGAAAAATAATATCTTAATACTTTGAAATAAATCCAACATATAAAATCTGCACAATGCAATGTGGATAAAGAAAATGCATTACACTCATATTGATGGTACCATATATTTGACACTCATCACTTTCATGTTGGCAAATTTTTCATTATTAAATTATTTATAATTACAGAATAAATAAGGAATGTTAAAATGAAATAGAAGTACAAATAAACATCCAAAAACATTTTTAATTAATTTTATTTAATTATATAGCACCTTTTGGAGCACCATAAGCATCAGGCATTCTTTCAATTGTGTACTTGTGTTCTGAAACATACATAATAGGCACTCCAGGTATTTTTCTTACTCTTCGCTTTAAATCTTTATCATTAGTAGCCACAATATAACACTTATGTTGTGTCACTCTCTGAACAATACAGTCATCAGCATATGTTCCTTTATGAAGGCAAGCTAACCTTTCAAAGCGAGGGTCTTTTATTATTCTTAAAGCGACACGGTACTTTCTTCCTAATTTTTCTAACTCACCTAAAACACAGTCGGTAATATATGGAACACATTTTGCATATAAGCAATCCATCATACTCTGTACAATGTCTAATTTATTTTTTATTGAAAAATTTATAAAGTTTGTGTCAACTAATATATGATAGGGTGGTCCTAATTGCGTATTATATTGAAAAAACAAAGCAGAGCTAGCTTGCGGTACTTCACGAATTTTCATTTCATGTGGATCAATTTGTTTTTTCCGTTTAGGCTCAGCACGTTGGTGTGCTTTAATACGTGGGTCACTAGGACTTATAACTTTTTTCATTTTCGCAAATCTTTTTTCTACAATTTTTCTTGTTTTACGTTGCTTCCCCTGCAATGTAATTAAATGTATAATTCTTTAATTGATTGATATAATTTATATAATTCGTGTATGAACTCTTAAGCTACTATCTTACCATGATTTTCAAAATTATTTATGATGTGGAATAAAAGTTAATAAACATAAGAAAAGTTGTTATGAATTATAAAATATGATCAACCTAAGACAAACAGAACAACATGACATTGACAACCATGCTTACATTTCTATACAATGAAGAAAGTGCAGAGTTGGGAATACTAAGTAAATTTGATACTCGGTGTAACAGTGATACCCGCTATAAAATAGTTTTCAAATGCATACGATGTTTAATTTGGCTAACGTCTTCAGCTAAAAAACTTATTCGTGAACTGTCACGGTTGAATTGAACAATTTTGAACGTGTATATGTGTTCTATAAGGTACATTGGAGTGTACGTAATTTCTATTACATAGTGAAGTACTCAGTATTTGTACCTACTGTTACAAAGTAACAGCCACCTATTATTACCACCAGCTTTGAATTTTTTTTTTAATGTTAGGACATAATGCATTTAGTATTAACTGTGATAATTTAATCCAATTCGTGATAACCTTAACAAATTTACAAAAAAGTGAGTCTCGTTTTTTAGTATTTTGAAACCTTTATCGATTTGTGTGATACATGATTTGTTTTTTGCTTAAACATGCGATAATGAGAAAAAAGACTTGCAATCCAATGCCAATCACAAATACATTTTTATTTGATTTTTATTCGTGTAAATGATTATTTATGATACAATATGCGTGCTTATATCGAAATAATAAAGCTTAAATAAACAATAACACTTAAAGGAGAAATGGCAAAGCGAATAACTTCATACTATTTAGGTTTGGTAGTGTAAGGGCTGTATAAATCACAGGTACAAAAAAATCATTTCACTGTGACAGATTTTTATACATAGTTTTAATATCTGTTGTAATAAAAACAATAGTCTAAAGATGAGACATAAAAAAAATGGAACCTGATAGAAAATTATTTGTCTACCCATAACAATGTAACTAGATAGAATATTTACACATTACCACATTGTGTTCGAAGCTTCGAAACATATCATATGTTCTCAAAGTGTAAACTAAAACCTATTTTGTAGACAGTAGCACATTCTCTATATCACCCTTCTATTGTATCCGCTTTTTTCATAATAATCTTTATATAACATTTAATGTGTTAGATGTTTTTACCCCTTTGTTCTCGTTCAGTCTGTACTTGGTTATTGCTTGAAACTATGGGGCGGCGCTCGTAAATCTCATATGCTGCATTTAGAAAAATCACAGAGATCTTTATTAAAAGTTGCAACACTTAGTCTATATCGTCTCCCAATATTGTTCTTTTTGAAAAATGTCACCTACTAACAGTAAAACATATCATGGTTATTATTATGAAACAGTACAAAATCACACCCTATAAGTTAGACAGCAGTAATCGCAACAACAAAACAAATGTATGTCCTTTTACCAAGTGTCACACGTCATTTGCAAAACGGCAAGTGTTTCATGGCTGTACATATATATAATAAAGTCAACAAGATAATTAATTTTCATCCATTATTAAGTTATGACATAAAGAAAGTAGTAAAGAAATGGCTTTTAGGGTTAGATTAAAGTGAAACTGAACGTACATTCATTTAATATTTACTTCATTTTCTATTCCATTATACTTCTTTTAATTTATTTATAGAATGAGTTGTCTTTAACTCACACGCCCTTTGAAAGTCACACAGGCATTGACACTGACATTCACGCAAATATTTTCACTTTAACAAGCACAAAAGATACATATATACATTCACATAAGTGTATGTACAAAAAACAATGTGATATTTTGGTATTACATACGGTGTCAACTGCACCGTCGGTAGTCGAATGTTTGTAGAGATTTGTCAAGTTGTAAGAGTAGTTAATTCAGAAAAATTTGAAGGAATAATAAAGCGGAGTTGAATATCTTTTCATATTACAAATGTTCTCGCTACCGACCATAAAGGGTAAAATAATATAAATAAAAGTCTATTACTTTCTGTCAACTAAAAATCAATAAAAGCTTTTCTCAACTATTGTTTAAAATGGTTTAAACTCATCTACATATTCGACTTCTATATTCCACATTGCGTCAACAAGCTCTTCGAATAAATTATCTTAAGCCAATGTCTTTCCGTTCGGTCCTTTATTTTTATTAGGATTCTTGGTGGGAATTTGGAAAAGCGCGATTTGGAACTTTTTCTCAACTATAACTTAGAAAAAAATTCAATTCTTCATTCATTTCATGTTATTTCTTTATAAATAATTGTTTGAATACAAATATAAAATAAATATAAATAAGGCGTAAACAATAAAAATGGAGGAAAAAGAATCGGGCGGAGATAACCCGCCCACATCATAAAAGAGACCAAGGTGGCCCAAAGATGTTCCTATTAGTTGCGGCGGAGGTGGTCAGAGTGACTTTACCGTATCTTAAGCCTTAGTATAAAAGACTTTACTCAGAAAATTCAGCTAACACAGAATTTAAGGCTTTTATTAAAAACCAAAAAAAAGACATAAAAGTCAAATTTCTCAAAACAATACATTTACCAATATTAAAGTTATGGTTGCCACCATACCTTGACAAATAGTTATTAATTAACCTTAACTTAATTAATTGTTGTGATTTTTAAATAGTATAAAATGGCTAAAAATATTTTAAACAAACTTATTGAAAAACATGCAATGAAATCATATATTCTAGCAGCTGACATTGATATAATTGTTGATGTCATTTGATTTGTACCTGCAAATATTTCAAATAAAGAATTATACACTAAATTGACTTATATAAATAATTATCAAATGCACCTTGAACATCTTGATAATAATAATAATAATAAACAACCAATTTTTACAAATTGTTCATCAAAAACTAGTTATATCTAATAATTTAATAAATGATAAGCCTCTTCCATACTATCAATGTGAACCAAAACTTGTGTTGGAAAGCTCAACACATAAAATTTACTTCGGTAGAGCTATCTTAACTGACAAAACCATTCATTACAATAGGTCAGATATAGTATTTTTATATAAAATAAACAAAGAGACTTAATAGATATAGCAATCTCTAACTACTAAATAAAAAAGGAAGTTACAAGAATTTGGAAAGTGAACAAAGTAGATATTTAACGTTGGTGCTCACCACCACTGGCGTCGTACCGAAATAGCTGTCTTTTTATTTAAAACAATTAAATATACTTCCGAATATATATCTCACCATGCAAAAAGCTACAATCCTTAATATTTGTTTATATACAACATACGGTTATATACGAGTTTGCAAAAAAAAATAATTAAATAGTTGTGTACATAACTCAATTCTAATTACTTTAAATGGTGTATATAGATAAGTTACTTGGATAAACAATGGATTGTACCTCATATAATATATATGGTCCACTAACTTCACCTAATAATTTGATAGGTACAGGTTTACTACGATCTTATGGCAAAAAGGGAAAAAGAAATTGACGCTAGCAATACTGACGAAATTAAAGTAAAAGGTTTTGATACTTTTTTTTCCTTATAGCGGCTGATTGTGTGTGTGATACATACAAATATAAAAAATCATCTAATGATCAAGGATATTTTTGAAAATCTTACTGTGGCGAATCTTACTCTGGTCATGAGTTAATTACATTAATTAATTATATTAGAACTTCAAAATGGTTCAAAATTGTGCACATCCATAAAAAAGTCTTCATCGGAAAAGAAAAAGACGGAAGACGCAGTATTTATTACAAACCTTTCCTTTTGCATCTCAATTAATCGATCTTGTTCTATGAACTGATTTTAAATTTTTAATACATGTTCGCAAGATATACGCCATTGATCAATCTATATTTGAGAGAAAGTTTCTTCTGTTAAAGATTTTATAACACTTGCAGGTTTATTGAAGTTTTTACCAATGTATCTGATATTATGGTAGTATTAGTAACACCTGAAATAAACCAAAGTTTAGTATACATAATATAGTACACACGAAAAATACAATAAGCCAAAGTATCAAGAGGCGTTATTCCTACTAACCAGTCAACACTTGCACATGGCTCAATATCAATTATTGTTTATTCTGCACCTTGTTCAACAAGTATTCTTTGATGAACATTGAAAATATTTCTTGCATGCGATCGAAGAGGTTTCTTCCACATTTTCACCACTTTAAAGGAAATTTGAAGCCAAACCAAAAACAATTTCTCGATATTTCAGTTGACAGATAAAATTTTTTTGTTGCCATATGATAATCGCTATTTTTTAAACTTTTTTTGCCATCAGATCCTGGTAGACTTATACATTTCCAACTTTATACCAGATTTTCCCTGAATACAAGAACAATATTTGCACTTTCTGCCACAAGATCGCCAATATGAACCATATTATCTTCAAATGTTCAAACCTAATGTTCATTTATTATACACTAATATTCACATGTGAAATAATAGAAGTTTGTGATACTTCCTGCTGCCATTTATGTGATTTACACAAAAATTAAAAAAGTTATAGTGCATTACACGAACTTTAAAAATACCGAAGGAAGAATTTAAATAAATGAGGTGTACAAGTGAAAAGACGTAAGGGAAAAAGAGAAATAAATAAAAGTAGTAACAAATAACACTTGGCTTAAACGTCTTATAACCAGGCCATAAAATCATTAAAAAAAATTTAAATGTCAATGTTGTACTAGTTAAGAGTGGATTTTAGAATTTGGTACAGGCTATAGCAGTGCAAAACAACATGTCGAGACATATGACTGCATTAGAACTCCTAAAATTAGGAGATGAATGCAGACAAAAGCCATTCTTAAACTTATATTGGCCAGAATTGTTAGGAGTAACTTTCGGTACCGCTACTGGAATATTCATGAATTTCAGCCTTAGACGACCTCTTTTCAGCGGTAATATAATGTTATATAATGTTTTTATTTCATCATCTAAATAGCTAATTATATTAACAAATAAGAGAAGATATTAAATAGAATTGAATGAAAAAGATATAAATAAAAAATATCATTCTAGGTATACAAAAGCACGTTCTCTGCGTAGCAGGTTGGACAGCATTTTTAACTTTCCTCCAGAAAACTCGTAATGATTATCTTGCTGAAAAGGATGCAGTCCTCGTTCATTACGTCGAATTACATCCTGAGGACTTCCCCTCTCCAGGTAATGGTTATAGCATATGAAATAATTAATAAACCCCCTTTTTACACTATAATAAGTTTCTCAGAAAACGGCGCAGAAAATCGTGTATATATATATACATGTAATTGATACATTCCACAACTTTTAAAAATGTTTTGAAATAAAAAACTATTTATTTTTTTTTTCAAAGAAATTCTATACTATTTATTTGTACAATGTATAAAAATTCAATTAAGCAATACAATATTATTTAAACCAAACCTCGAAACTAAAGATAAATAAACTGAAAAGAATAACAATTTGAATAGAAATTATGAATATGTGCAAAATCATTGTTTTTCCACTCTTAAAGTTGAACCATTTTCTTTGGATATCTCGCTGAGTAGTGGTTAAATGAAAAAATAAATTAAATTGAGAAACTCATTGTTGAACTAACAACCATTGATTTCTACTTGATAACAAGTGTGCTGTTCAAATTGAATTTCATTAATATAAAGAAAATAGTAATTAGAATGTTCAGATGTTTACTAATACTTCAAAACACCACTGCTTTCTAATTGCACTGATAATGATTTCTAAAAATACAATGAACTTTGTTATTCTAGAATTGTGTAAAAAACTAAGTAAGAAAGAGGTGTACTTTGATAAGCTTGTGGAGTTTCTGATTACTAATAAAAGCTAAAGTTTGTTGCTATTATAAGTTTCAGAGAAACTAGAGACCATGTCAGATCAAATAATTAATTCTCTCATATAAAAATTAGTTGTTCAATAACCTTCTATAGAGCACATATAAATGGATAAGATGCATATGAAATAAGGTTTACATGAAAATTGGTTTTGTACCAAATTAGACACTTATCAAATGATTTAACTTTATAACAATATCAATGGGTCATAAAAGCTTTGACAATTAATAAAGGTTAAATGTAAAGAGTATTTAGGGTCACTTTCTTCTTTATTTCAGTATGGTGTTTTATTAAAATCCACTGACTATACAGTTTAATTAAACTGTATAACGTGCTGAAAGTTCAGACAGCGAGCAGTCTAGAGTGAACTTGCTTGATATGTTTGTACAAGTTTTTTTTGAACCCATTAATTATTTTTTTAAATATGTACAAATCCCAAAAGATTTCAAACAAAACAAAATATAATTTGCTTATTTTGACATTGTTTAATAGCAAATATTTTGACATTGTTTAATAATTATGGGAAATCTAGCAGCTGCTTCAGTTTAAAACAGTTTTCTGGTGAATTGACTAGCTTTGTACTCTTTTGTCTAGCATATTCTGGGTATAATCTGTCTTTTGCACTGTGGACTAGAGAAAAGTGAGCAGGTGGGATTGTTTTTAGACCAGGTTATAGAATTGTTTAAACCTTCATGGTTAGAGGAACATAGTAAATATTGTGGGACTGACCTACATTGTGATGTAATGAGTCTAAATCTGCAACAATTGTTGCACTGTATTATGAGAAGGATATAAGGTTTCACAGGCATTGATGTATAAAAACGGAAGATATTTGATAGTAGTTTTTAACACAAAAAAAGTTAAATCCTCTGTCTGGGTAAAGATCCAAGTGTGTTTTGCTTAACTAATTCCCTGTTTAGTCTGCAATCCCTTGTCATGTTGTGAAATCCTTCAGAGATATTTATTAAAACCTTAAATTCCTCCATAGTCTATTCCATTGTTATCTATACATATACAATATAATATATATACAATCTATACATTACTTTTTTTAACTAGTCACATTCGGATGACATTGTAAGAATGGATGATAACCTATTTCGTTGTTCGTAGGGCAGGATGTGATATAATTTTTTTTTTGCATACTCTGCAGTTTTAAATTCAGTAAATACCATATTCCTTCCAATCATTCTTATGTTATTTTGAATAATCATTTTGATATTATTTATTTATATAAAGCTTTAATGCACTCATTTGTACATAAGGTGGACTTGATGCCAAATGGTATTCCCTGCCAGTCTACCTCAGGGTTGAGCAGAGATAAATATAAATATGGGGTGCATAAAACAATAATAGAGAGTAAAAACATAAAAGAATAATATAAATAAAGATGATAGAGAGAGAGAGAGAGAGAGGGGGGGAGGTAATACACATATAAATGAAACAACAATTTATTGTGATATACATGTAGATAAATTAGAAGAGTCGCAAGAGCTAGTACTAAAGTGCACTAAAAAAGGAGCAGAATCAGCGAACTGTATTGACGGTATAGGGTTGTTAGAAATGTAACTACGCTTGGACAGATCAGTCATTATCTTATGCGCGTTATCTATTTTATTCCACATCCATATCTTTAGAGGAAGTTGGCCTTGGGAATATCTCTCGAGTGAATCATAGGATTTGTCATTCATTACACATACATTAACTAACTACATATAAGACAACACAATACGTTTAATACTCTACTGATTACTACAACAAATATATTGTACTAATTAAAATACATCAACAGTATTAATTCGAAAAGAGAACTCTAGAAAATAGCCAAAAATCGAAATGACACTTGTATCTTACATCAACACTCAAATGTCACTCTAGAAAAAAAAATATTACAATTCACTATCAGTGCCATTATCATCTTTGTAGAAATGAATATTTACCTGATTTGCAGTAAATATACTTATAAGAATTACTTAAATTAGAAGATTATAATTTTAATAAGTGTAACATTGGATATCGATCTATCCATCCATCTCATTAGGACACCCACGTTAACCCTTTAAGCGCTATGAACCCAAATATGGGTTCGCACACTACTATTCGACTTTGGCTTAGAACCCTTATAACCATTTTTCATATTATAGTTACTTAATGAAATGAATGGTTATTAAGACTTGAAGTCATTACATATTTTATTTCACTCATAATTGATATACTACGCGATGACATTCAAATCTGTACGAATTACGCTCTTACAGAAAAAGTACTCACGTCGTGGTGGGTTTTTTCATAAGGAGTGGGTGGTCCACGGTCCACGCTTACAGTCCACCAATACAGCGCTGAAAGGGTTAATACTTTTCGCAGGGAATAAACATTGTACATTTCACTGTACAATATATTTGTTCAAAAATTTTAGGTTTGTAACAAATTTTGTGACCTTTTTTTTATTTCAGAGAGAAAGAAGCTTGGAGAAATCTTTGAGCCATGGGTTCCAGTTAGATAAAGTTTTTAATTCGTCTAGTATCAAGGTCCGAGATTATTTAACGGAGAGTAGAACATGGAAATCCATCTGATTATATCATATAGATTTGTTTAGTAAAACATAAATAGAGCAGACCTGTTATTTATTTATGCCACTGTATCCATATGAAGTCAGTCTGCCTGCAGATGTTCGAATACTGACACTGGTACTAATCTACAATAACAAAGTATTAAATTATACATTTATTTGCAATTTGTAAAATACATTTTTTTATTACTGGTCTCCATGGCACATTAGTTTACGGCTTGCCTTGTAATGGGGTGGTCCCAAGTCAAGATTAGAGTAAGTAGAGTTTTTAATCTCGTCTGGTTAGCTGCATCCTTCAATATCAATCTACCGCCATTATAGTAGGTGAATACACTTCACCATCTACAGCCACATTGTCCCTTAACATCATCATATGAAAAAGAATCATTAAAAACGGCAGTTCTAGCTTACTTTGACTTAACTCTATCATTAGTTGCTTTTTATCATAATAAAAAAAAGATTACAAACAATAAAAAGATATACGGACTCTGTCTTTGTCATACTTAGTATAGGAAGTAATAGTGCAGATCAGTAACCAACTAAATACAATATTTTTCAATTCTTTAAACGTACTGATGTAAAATTTATACATAATATTTGGTTTGTGGTGGATTATATCCCTTATGTTGATGCAGGCAATGTTGTACTAAAGCAGTCATAAAAGTAAAACCTTCACCACACAAAGCACAATTATAGGAATTATTGACAATTTTAGTAGGAAATGGATGAAATATTTCTTTTTCTAAATCTAGTAAGTTGTTGCTTTGTGAATTTTTCATATCAGTCAAGTGTGAGGAAAATGGTCCATTTTCTTTTTCTGGCATTTCTTTTCCTTCATCAAGACCTATGATATCAATATGACCATTGTTGTTATAACCCTCAGTTTGCGTTTTCGTGATTTGTAATGGGATTTGATGTTTCTTAAGTTTGTGCAACTTCTGGAAATAAGTTTATTATTAAAATTTATTTAAATTGTTTAAAAATGCCAAAATAATATTAAACAAATTGACTCTGCGAAGTTTGTACCGCCTAACAGTGAATAAATTTGTCGCCGGTATACTTAATTTGTTAAGTAGTAAAGTTAAGTAAAAAGTAAAAAACCAGTTCGCATTTTATAAATTGAAAGTTTTTAGATAACGCCAACTAGTAGTTATTTGCTAAACAAAATATAATGTACTTGGTCCCATGGGAATGTTTGATTATATTGGCTTTCTAATATCTATGACTGCATGAGGAAAATGTTTTTGCTCGTTACCGTGTAGGAACGCTATGTTTTTCCGGGATAAAGAGTATCTAAATGTTATTCAATAAAATATCCAATCTTCTTTCCAGTTTTATGAAAACCATTCAGTACTTTTTTCGTGACTGACGGTCAAATTAAGAAACAAAAAATCCAAAACAAAATTGTTTTCACTTCTACAAGTCCGAAAAGTGCATTTCAGTTAAAATTTGAAATCAAAAATATTCAATTTACATTTTCGGCTGAGTTGCTATGTTACACTTTTGTTATATGTATAGATTATTTTTGAAACTATTTACAAATCAATTAAGTTTTTTTTATCTTATTATCGGATCTTCCTGAAGATATCTTGACATTTAGAGGGAAGTCTGGGTAATTTGAAATTGTTTCCTGGTCAAATCTTCTTGATGGAGGAGTCACTGGACCCCAGAATCCTTGTGGGTACTTTTCATCTCTATTTTGTCTATACCCGTGTTTAGGAGGAGACTAGTGAATTTATTTCAAGCAGAAAAAAACAAATCTATTTTGTTTGTGAGGCTGTTGAAAATCACTGCTGTGCATGCATTCCATGAGCTTGTTTTCCACAGCCAGGAACTCCATCGTCTCTATATATGTTATTAATGTTAGCTCTTCGTTCAATAACTAGCAAAGTAGGGAAAGCCGAAGCTGTAGCATTATCCAAAAATTGGCTACATACTTTCTTAAAAGGCTCTGTTCATAGTGGTCCCTGTATCAGACTTAGCAAATCTGACCGTGATCAATTGCTTCAGACCAAGGACTTTTTAGAAACAAGCTTTTAAAATGTATCTTTTTGTAGGGTAAATAACCTCTGGACTAATGTCCAATAACTTATGCCTTAAAACAAATCTATTTATATTGATAAATAAAACTTACGAGATCTCTGTTGTGAATATAAGCAGCTGTGCATAAATTACACTTGAATTTTTTGACACCACTATGTTTGCACATATGACGAGTTAATTCACTAGAAGTTATAAATGATTTGTTGCACAATGAACACATCTGAAAGAGCAAATTAAAATTCAAAAAGGTGCAGATAACACTAACACTATTAATTAACTTGACAAGAAATAAAATTATATGAAGCTTAAAATCCAGTAACTAATTTCTTAACTTACATGGTCCTTTTGCCCAGTATGAATTTTTAAATGAGCTTGAAGGTTACTTTGTGCAGAAAAGGTTTTACTATAAAAAATATATAAATATTAATCTAAAATAGCATATAAATATAATTAAATTACACAAAGAACATTAAACATAAAATACAGCATATATGCAATATGAGCAGTATGCGGTGACATAAGCGATCTCAATATAATCAATAATGATGTAGGGGATATACTTAAAAGGCCTCAAAGAAATAGCTATGATCAGGCCTTGTCGTTGTACATCTCACTAAAATAGATTCCCCTACACTAAAGAAGACTAACAGCTACAGTACATCCTAAATGGAGCCCAATAAAGTCCTTGTTGCGCTTAATTTAGCATACCATGGCCATAGCATAATAAAAGTTTCGTATTTTTGATTAAAGGCTTTAATAGAAAAGTTAAGTTTACATATGTTACCTACTTACTACATGTAAAGTAGGACTTCCCTAAAATTTATTTACGTTTTTAGCCTAACTTTATTATTTTGTTATCCAAATGTTAAGCAATGCAAAAATTAAAATAGAGTAAATGACACAACAATAGAATAAAATAATTGTGTTAAGTAATTAGCTAATATGAAAATAAATAAATACCTGCACACTTCACATTGAAATGGCTTCTCACCAGTATGAATACGTAAATGAATTGTCAAATTATGCTTCTGCGTGAATCGACGAGGGCAATATAAACATGCATATGGTTGTTCACCAGTGTGTGTTCTGTAAGTGACAAGAATTACAAATTTCGTATGACGGCAAAATTCTTTTATAACCAATAATATACAGATTTCATTAACGACTCACTGTAGAAAAATGGATAAAATGCATATCTTTATTAGTGATTACAAACTGTTATTATGTTATAGTCTAATTTACCTTACATGCATTTCTAGTTGTGCCTGACATCTAAACTCCTTCTGACATTGATAACATGAATGAATCTGTTTAGGTTTCGGTTTAGGTCCCCGTTTCTTTTTTTCTGATTCAGGTTTCCTTTTATAATTTGAAGTTGCCTTTTTTTGAATTAATTTGCAATTACTGCAATATTGTAAATAGTGCAAATAATTTATTAAAAATCTTTAATCAAAGATTGAAAGGACATTGTAGAATTAGATAGTTTTTGATAATTGTAAATGGTTTTTTCTGATTTTAAAAAAGATAGATTTCAATTCAAAATAAAAAGTAATAAGATAACATTATAGGATTTGCTTACCATTTCTTTATGATCCCTGAATAGTTAGCAGGTGGCTGAAAAAATATTATCAGAAAAATAAAAATGAATAAAGATAAATTAAAACAGTTAAATGAATTTGGATACATACAAGTGGATCTGTCATTACAGCAACATCACTGAATCTGTAAGGATTTTGAGTATATTATTTTATTTAATGCAAATCATGAGTGCAGTCAGCATTTGTAGTTAAATCATGTTAGGCCATGTGCAGTATGCGAAGCTTTGTATAGGTTATTTTTATTTGCTAAATGGACTGTAACATAACTTATATGACTACTGAAGTAGTTTATGTGTTAAACGCAGCATATGTTTTGTGGAGCTTATACTACATTATCAAAAATAAGAATGCAAAAACTACAGTTATGAACTCAATGAGTAAAACATATGATTAAACTCAAAGACCTGGAATATTATGTTGGTAGTCAAGACTGTTTACATTACAAATAAATGATTTCCGAGTTTGATAAGCTTGCTTCTTGAACTATTTCAATATATACTTATTTTGAAATTGTAAAATAACATTTATATTAGTAATGACAAACAGATGCAAAATAAATATATTTAACTCTAATATATACCTGCTACTTTTTTGTAATCCATGGTACTGTCGTAGTTGAATGTCTGAACTTTCACATGAATGTTTAAAGTGGTAAGCAATTCCTAATTTGTAAACACAGTTGCTGCAAATTTGTTCTGGCAAACCATCATTTTCATCTATCTGGAAGTAAAAGAAACTTTATTAGCCATAAAATATCCCAGGTGATAATTCTTTGTCAGACTATTTAGATTGATACCACTACAGCAGGTACTTCTGTGGCCATAAAATAGTATAGAAATATTACTGTATTCCTGTTTAATGTGATCAATGGTGTTGCTGTTGTTCAAAACTACTAATGTAAATCACCCACTGTTCATCACATATCAATGTGTAAGTGCAATATAGTACTTTTTAAATATCTGATCTGAATCTTTGTTATAATAGGTAAGTGTACATTTTACTCAAGAACTTTGTTATTTCTCATAGAGAATAATTAAACAAAGGAATCTTTTTACATATACTCCTATCTGTGTTATGGTTTAATTAAAAGATTTTGTTGCTTGAGACCGCTTATTGCCTAACAAGTAAAATAACTGGTAGTGAGATTTTACATATTACGTTTCAATGATAACTACTACTTCGTGTTGTGAAAATTTATAGCGAGTTATTGTGAGAAATAGTTTCGTTTGTCATTAGGTAAATTTTGATTCATTGTATAAAAATACCATTTAATTATTTGTAAATTGTAATTTACCTTCACATTGCTGCAATATTCTATCATATCGCACAGAGACACATTATAGTTTTTCATAAAAACGGAGGAAAGGAGTCCTCCTTTTAAACATATTCGGCATATATTATTCATTATATTTTTTCGTTTATATTTTAAGTATCCGATGTTTCGTTATCTCATAAATTAATTTACTTAGCGTATGTAACGTAAAACTATAACCCAATTTTTTTATGAAATAAAGAAGTGAAATTATTTTCTTATACCGAATACTAAAAATACAATATAAATAAAATGTATATATATTTAAACAAATTTCATACAAATGCTTTTTAAAGTTAACTGAAACATTTTCTGCGAAATATATATGTAAACAAATTGCTTTGGCGCGATATTCGTTTTCTGCTAGAAAAGACGAAACACAAATCCATACAGCCAATGACGCGTTCTTCTATTTTTATTTGCATCATTTGATAATGGTTTTAAATGGTATTAAGTTGAGGAGCTTTCTGCATTTTTAAGTTATTGTTTAAAAAAAAATAAAACTCAATAGTAAATTTTAATCAACTTAGTTTAATCTAAATATTGATTACTTAGGCAATTTTTTTGTTATCATGTCTTTCTAATTTGATTTATATAACGTTTTATATGTTAATAATGTTTGTTTTACATCGTAATAATAGAAACATCAAATTTAAAATGCCTGAAAACTTCTTGCCGTGTTACGTTTTTATCGCTATCTAATAGTTTTACGTAATACGGTTATGATTAAATATTTTCTGTTTAATGTAAGTACACTGATACTAAATATAAAACGTACATTCGGAAACGGATGAAATTTTAATTATCTTTTCTTTATAATTTCTTAGAATAGTTTTTACGGACTAAAAATTGGGATAGAAATGAAAGTGATATTAACAAATTTTTGATATTTTTAAATATATTTATTAAAAATTAAAGATAGAAGTTTATGACTACGAATACTTCTATACGTATATTTTTATCAATAAAATTTTAAAATATAAAGATAAATTAAAATAACGTTTCAAATTCATTGACATAAATTTTTATAACAAAATACATTTACGTAAATATACATGTTTTAACAATTGTAAATAATATTCACTTAAAATATCGATGTTTTTCTTACAAATTAGATATTAGCAACTGATGGTATTATTTTCTCGTATATCTCGATTCCTTTTAAATATATGTCAGCACTTAAAAACTCATCATGATCATGTAGGAGAACGGGTGTATTGTTCATTGGAGAAAATCCAATAGCAGGAATGCCTACCCGGCGAACATATCTGCTGTCAGTACCTCCGGGGAATATTCTACAGTCCAACTTAAGCTTCCTAATAAAAATTAATTACAATATTAGTTTATGCAGGTTTGGTGAGTAAGGATGATGATGGTAATCAATTTGCCACGGCACCACAGAGGCAACTAAATATTACATTACTTGGTATAATATACTCTATAGCAATATTTTTATCACAAGATATTTATGTTTTTGAAGCTAGAAATTTTTCACATTTGAATAATTAGCAGTGAAAATAGCCAAAAACAATTTAAATTACCATATTGTTGTTAACAAACAATAAAATCTATACTGGGAAAAACAGATGATTTTATGAAATAAAAACAAAACTTACAATTCATCACTGGCTTGTTTGAATGCAACCCAGTATGGATTTGAATTATCAATTTTTGTGCATTCCACCTTTGGATTTTTTTGTTCAAATTCAAATGTTACACCATCACCTGCTTCTTTGCACCATTGAGCGATCTATTAAAGAAAATATTTGAGAAATAAAATATCTTCTTAATTGACACATAACATAACACATATATAACCAACGTATATACTACTGTTACTTATATATCTAATATGATACAGACATAAAAGTAAGTTTCTGAATAAATAATAGAGGCAATGTATGTATAAATTCTGATAAGCAATAAATGAGAAATAAATATCACGATAATTCTAAATCGAAAACCAATAACATCACTGTGACACGAATAAGTAATAATTTTGTTCAATAATTACTTTAGTTAATAAACTTCGTATAATACCTTATTTTCTAAATCTTCGTGGTCGACTGTAACAGCCAATCGTACGTCAAATACCACAGATATCTTTTCAGGCACAACATTAGATTGTACTCCGCCCTGTAATGATTAATATATAATATAGTCATACTAAAATCTCTTAATAAATGTTAATGCTAATTACAAATTCATGACTTATTACTTTTATAAGACAACTTACAACACATTTAGGCAGCCACATGTACGAGCTGTCTCAATGTTATGAAACAACAAATGTAATATATTTTTGTCAATCAGAATTGGGATAGCTTACTGATATTTGTGTCAAATTGATAGTAGTAACATCTCCAATAGTTAATTTATTGTCACTCTCTAATATTTTCTTTTCCTCTGCTCGCATATCCATGAATTTATTAATAATGTATCGCAGCTGAAACAGAAATTTGATTAACATTTAAAATATTATTAAAAAATAATGTATCGCTTTTTAAGTAAATTGTGTGTTTAGAATTCGCAGTAATATTACACTTGACCATAGTTTCATTATTTATTAAAAATAAATATACAGAATTTGTTTACGTTCGTACACTTTTGACTGTCTCCGTGGCGCAATATTTTACCCCATTGCCTTATAACGCGGAGGTTCCGGATTCGCATGTCGGACCAAAGGAGTAGTGGCATTTGGTTGGTGGTAAGGTTATTCTAACCCGCCTGGCTAGTTACCAACCCTAAAGTCAATCATACATGTAAAAACCAGAAGAATTCTGGGCGAACACGCTTTATATTACATCTACGACCTCATTGTCACTTAACATCAGTAAAAAAGTACTGTATGTAATATCTTGGAATCAATCAATATAGCACTTATACTATAAATATCTATAGTACTATTTAATTACATTAATATAAAAGTACATTATACTAGAAATTTACAATTCTATACGAGGACGTACCTTTTCACCAGCGGTATTCGGTATCAACAACGAACCGTGTCCAGGCTGCCCTTTACAGTGGACGTGTATTTCTGAAAAGATAAAAAAATGGTAACATAAACTTTTGTTAAAAACGTTTACTTAAATAAAATAATTAATCATGAATATATATATATATACATATTATATTGTCCGAAGACTATAATAAACCATCTTTATAGACGGAAATCATCAGATGAACGTCCAACTACTCCCGTCACCTATCGTATAAAAAACTCCATACATTTAATATTAGTATTATATTAACGTACGCCAAATGCTTCTCTCTCCATTAAAAATAATAAATTCATCAGTAGGATTAGCCATGCCCTCGTCTAAAGCAAATCCTATATTCAATGCTTTAAATTCATCTGTCAAAACAAATTTTTCCATTCCGTCGTGACCTCCGATTTCTTCATCTGTAAAACAAAATATTTGTGAATATCTGTACTTGTTGAAACATTAAGTTCAACATAATTAAACACTAGTTCACATTTTTACTTTTACAGTTTATTAACTCGTTGAACGCCGCGGTTTTGACACGGTAAATATTTCGTGTATAAATATATCTATTCATATTCTTAATAATTCCTAGGGCTTAACTTCACCCATTACATTACTGATGATTATAATGAACAATCTGTTAACATTGATATTTGTTCAAATTTTAAATTTTCATGTAACTTCTGTAGCATTAAGTGTTAACATGCAAGAATCGATTAATTCATGAATGGTATCAAAATCACAATTTATAGTTTTATTCCATATTACCTGGTACAAAAGACAGGTGCAAAGTTCTTTTTAAATGAATTCCGCTATCTTTTATTTTCCTAATAGCTTCTAGATATTGTATACCAACACACTTCATATCTTGAGAGCCACGAGCATAAATTTTTCCATCTTCATCAATATGCCCACTAAATGGAGGATAAGTCCAACTGTTCTAAAATAAATACGAAATATAGTAGAATGTTTTTTAAAGTAATGGATGTATTTACCTGGTCTTCATGTATGCGATGGCAGTAAAATTATTAAGCAAGTTAAAAGTGCCATATAGTCTTGTTGACGAATGCTTCACTCCACAGGGAAACCAATTTTTAAAGTAATTGTCGACTTTACACAAAAGAAGAATATTTTTTTCGTTGGCTATCTCATGTATTAAATGCAGTCTTCAAAGATTTTAATGAGAAACAACAAGACGTTTCGCGAAACTTTGCAACATGCAGTTGGTACATAAAATAAATAGTTTTTTTGCAACTTGTAGACTAGGCGATGCTAAATTCCGCACTAACTTGTCACAGATTATAAGTAAATGAATACATAAATGATGACGCTGTATTCAGAGTGATCCAAGTTATTTTCTTAGTTTCTCGTAACACTAACAATAAACTGCATTAATTAAACTTGTTCCATTTTTATTTAAAACTCATGAGAAGTACATTTAAAAAAAATTATAATAAGAAGCTCATAGATTTCTAACAATAACGCTTGACGCCTGTTCCAGAATAAATTTTTGTCTTGTACACTCTTTTGTACTCTAGATCACTCTGGTTCCAGTGTCGTCGAATAACACACTTTTTTTTATATAAATTATTTAACACATACTTCGAATACAGGCACAACGTCCATGTGCGAGTTTAGCAGTATGGACGGCAAAGTCGGTTCTTGTCCTTTCCATGTCAATACAACTATAGGTTTAGAAGGCACCACTTCGTATACATGAAACCCCAATCCGATTTCATCGGCTTGTTTCTTAAGAAACTTAATACATTCGTCTGGAAAAAAACGATATTGCGATTTGTGCTACCGCGATATCTCTACTACAATATATCCATAAGCCATGTCGATGTACATATGTCTCTATTCTGTGTATTTTTCAATTTTTTTTATTGTTAGTAGTATACACTTATACACATATAAATTTCAAAGCCTTGATTGATTCACTGATTGACCTTTATATCAACTCACAGCTTAAGCTGTACTAGAGATCTGGAATTGGAGGATTTGTTTTGTGATGCGTAGATACCCTTTATGGGGTTTTCAAAATTCTTCTCAAAGAGGTGTATAGTGAGTGTTCAAATCTAAATGAATCATTGTATTCTCAGAGTCGATGGACTCGAAAATTAATGCACATACTGGAGGAATATTAATTTAATAATATGGGTATAATATTATTATAATACGGATAACTGACGGTTAGTATCTGCATGAAATTCCCAGCATAGGATATGGTAATACTTACGGATGTACTATACAAGTATCACTTTGGTCAGACCTATATCCCCTTTAATGTAAGACATGTGCAACAAAATACGAGAAAAGTTAAAATAATAATGTTAGCAAGGTTCATTCAAGCATAGTTTAAGCATTTATTCACCGAATACCGAGCTCTAATTGAAACGGAAGCTCAAAGGAATTATATTTAAAAAAAGTTTTTATATCTATAATATACTCTTTTTACTAATGAGCAATAATAATTATCTTTCCAGGACTAACTATCTATAGCATTGTTATCTACTTTGTTTAAATAATTTGATTAGAGTATATATATAAAAGCCAATAAAACTTCCTAAACATAGTTAATAGGCAAATTGGTAGTATGTACATGTTTGTATTTTTATATTATGATACAATTAAGCATGAGATAATGTAGGTTGCTTAAATGATAATTGTTGTTAAATTTAACCAAGCGGTCCTAATTTCCCAATTACTGGTTATGGAAATTCCCAAGTTCCTGTGGAAGATAACATATTTTCAACATACTTAAAATTTGATTACCGTTTACTATAGTTAATTACTAGTATTTAACGACAACAAGAAGAAGGGTATCAACTACGGACCATACTAATGAAAAAAAAAGTCATCGATACGCCACTAATTTATACATAATATCAATTTATTGTTCTAATGAACGAAGAATTTATTATGACAAAACAGTGCAAAAAATGTGCACGAGTTACTTTTTTGTACCAGACAAGCCAGGCATCGCGGGAAATCAAATTACTGAGTGCAAATCGCGCTTCGTTTAAAACAGAAATTAAAAAAATAAAACGGGTTACCATAACTGACTTTTTAGTTACACAATTATTGTGAGTGTCTGAACATAGGACAATGTTTTTTTCCTACCTCCCTGTCATTATACGTTTCATTTCGTTTAATAGAAGCTGTCAATTTTAATTCAACAGTTATGCTATTACACTATGATCCGAAGGTAATTTCAACTGCATGTGAGCGATTTAAATTGAATTAGAAACATTCACAACGACAGGATGCTGCTAGCGAATCTACGTAGTACTATTATGACGATTATCTGATTGAACGGAATACGGCCGGCTATGAAGTGAAATATGCTGCATCCGCATTATGTATAGGATATTTATGGCACAGACAGGGGATTGGTTACATAAATATATGTATAGCATAAAATCTTCCTAATGATGTTTTCGCAAAAGTAAATTTGTAGAGGATAGACTGTGATATTTTCACATAAAAAGGCAGAAATTTTTAATAGCAATTAACAGGTTCAAATTCTATAACTGCCGCATTCTTTTGTTTAAATTAATTTTTGTTCTGTCAAAATCATGGTATACTCTAACAAACAAAAAAAAATATTAAAATAAAATCACTTAATATGTATATGTGGTCATATTAATAAAATACATTTATCTAAATAGTTATCATAATTGAATTTATAGCTATAAAAGGTTTCCAATGTACGGCTCTTAAAGAGAGATGTTATTTTATCCAAGTGAGTGTCTCTATTTCTCTAGGGGCTATGGGGTCTCTGTAGTATACAGACAATAAGTCTTACGTATACTTGTTTATAGAGCAAGATTAAAAGACTTCGCTTAGACATTCCAGTCAATATTCAAAAAGATTTTTTTAAAAAAATTAACCATGAATTTTCAATCATGATTAGAATAAGCACAACTTTGAATCAATTCGAATTATAATTTACTGTGCATCATACATAAACGAAGTGTAACCTTGGTATACAAACTAATATAAACTGTCGAAGGGAATATACCTAAGGTCTTAGAATATTACCATGTTCCCGGAAAAGGGACGAACAGGAAAAAAAAAGGAAGTCATGATCAAATTATTTTTAATTTATAGAATAAAAAATGATAAGTACGTTGTTTGTTCCAATAATTTTTGATTCTATTTATTGTTCATATAAGGTATCAGCTTAAATTTTTAGTTTAAAAATTCGCCAAATTTTATGTTAATAAATATTCACCCTTATTTACATTTAAAATTTAAGGAAGTTATGTCTCGGACGTTAACGCCTCATATGTGATTATAATTTATATTATAAATAACAGTTACATTCTTTGTACCTTTAATTCCATGGCTAACGTCTTGGGTGTATTTCTCAGAAGTTACGTACGTTTTGTTGTGTTTATGTAAACTAAGCCGATATTGGTTTACATTACGTGACCTAGATAGATAGAATTATAAGTACTGTGATTTCGCCAACTTCTCCCATAGATAGTCTTTTAAACCAACGATAAATTTACATCCAAGTTGATCTAGAGAGATCTTTTTTTTAATTTTAAGGTATTCTCTCCATGACCTCATTGTCTAGTGATCTCTAAATCTCAAGCACTATGGATTTTTGGACAATAGAGTAAAATATATGATTAGAATATTTGAATGTACCTCTAACAATGTCTATTGGAATAAGTTATAAAGTTATTTCAATAAACTATTCAAAACAATGTTCTAACCTAAAATTAAAATAATATAAGGCAAAAATGTTAATTATTCTGCTCTACAATATTTACAAATCTTACCGTAATTAATGTTTGGCTGTACGGATGGTATTCTCAAATATTCGACAAAATTTGCTACAGCTGGGTTATTCTTGTACGCGGCAGACATGTTTCACCTTTAGCAATGCGCACTGAAATGAAAAGATCGTAGCCTGAGCTGTATATTTTATTTGCATAGGGATCCAAAATGATGTTTTGATAATATTATCGGCAAGCGTATTTATTTAATATTTGTTTATCGTTCGAGAGTCGAGTTATCATCCTTATAAAGGATTAAGTTTACATATAAAAATTATCATGTTTTTATGCAACTTATATTCGATTAATGTTTGGAGTTGTTAACATTTTGAGCATGAACAGCTTCGACAAATTAAAGGCTCAAACATATAGAATCCGTGAGCTAATATGTTTATGCAAGCCTGTAGTTTATACACTAATAATTTCTTTATGCTATTAGTAATCATTTTATGTTAATTGATTACTAACGATTTAAAACAGATAACGATTAACACATCTTAGCGGTGGGACAGCAAACGAGCATGATATTATATATATACCTAGATAGAAAACAAGTTAAAATTTTTGGATTATGGCACAAGATATACGTATACTTTCAATATTACTGTTATGTCACTTGAGCGACTTGAATTAATTTAATGTTTAGTTTTGATTTAGGTAATGAACGTAAACATGTTGCAACTTTTAATTTGTCATAGTGATTATTTTATGATTATTTTCCCATCACATTAAGTCCCTATTGTAATAAAGAAAAGGCATTAATTTCTCATATAACTGTCCGCTTTTGATTTATAATGTTGAGTACTTCAATTATTTTTAAACAAGTATATTATGCTCACTTTTCTTATTTACAGAAATAAAAAAAATAAATAAATATTACACTTTAAACTGACTTAATATTTGTTTTAAAACCTTTACTAAATAATGTATTATTACTTCAACATAGAACGGAAGTATATAAGTCTTAAAATAACATATTATAGAATATACAAAATTAATTTCATAATATTTAGTTGATACTTTAATCTCTTAGGAAACGTTCTGTGCTGGTCTTGAATTGTAATTCCAAAATTGCACGCTGGAGAATTTATATCATAGTTTAGCTTCTGAATAAACGTTGTATTAGTTTCATTCACTTTGCAAGTACGGAATGAAATACAATGTTTATGAGTCTCAAAATAAAAAACTTAGTTGCGAGGTATAGATGATATGTTCACTTTTTAAATTTTTTTAAGACAATGTAAATCATTAGAAAAAGCTTCAAATGCCGTACTGCACTCACATCAAGCGGCTTAAAATTTCTACTACTGGTATTAGAATTAATACTGAAACGTTTGTCAGAAAGTAAATTGCTACTATTCGGTTCTTGTTTATTTGTTTCGTTTTGATTCACTAAAGATTGTTTTTCTTTATAGCTAATTCCAATTTCTCATATTACACGGAAATGCAATAAATATAAATACTTAGCATGTATAGATATCTATTGGATTTTTTAATGTGCGTGTTAATTTATATATTAATAAGTGTTGTTAATATATGACGGTGATTTTATGATATATTTTTAATTTTTCATTATTCCCCTCATTTATCTGACACAATAAAAAATATCTCATGGATACTACGCAGGAAAGCGGTCAATGACCTCGTGCCGCATGCATCTATGTCGATCGAGTGCACTCGGTTAGTAATAACCGCGCTTCGGTTCTTCCGCTTCTACTCGAAGACCTTTTGTGGTTACTACCTAATGTAAGAACGCATGCGCAGTTGCGGTTAAACTAATATGAATATCGATATTTTTGCGGATAACTTTGATCAGAAAAAATGTATACGAAAATTAAAAAAAAATCTGCATGTATATATATGTACCCTCTATTATTTGTATATAATATGTAAAACTTATGTAGATACCTAAAATGTAAACATTCAAAATGTTCATCAGGCGTTACGATCGTACCAGTTTTAATAGCCTCCAATAAATTAACCTAAATAAACTATAGGTGATGTTAATGAGAGATATTTAAAAACTCACTTATCTTTTATCTCGATTTCATTTAACAAAAATTACAATAAATTTTATAAATTTCTTTTCATAAAATATTCTCTATCTAATTTTAGTTTAAAACAAATTTGTACCTAGTACAAAATATGCCGAATTAATTTTAATAAGTGAGAACAGAAATATTCTTTTTCATATTTGTTCCTCATTATTATTTATTTTTAATTTACAACAGAATTAATTTTTTAACATCTACCAATCGACGAGAAAAATTAAGAATTTCTTTAGATTCTAGAAGCATTGCATTAATGTATTAAAGTGGCCTTATGTTTAAAATATCTTAGTTCGCTGTACATTAAAAGTTCGATTATGACAGTAAAGTTTTAGGCTATGTTATTGCCATTTCTTAATCAATCCTTTTATTTATCTATTTTCACAAGTATAATTAACAAGCTAAATGTCCTTGTGTATGATTATTTAATACATTAAACGATGACATCATTTTTAATAAATGCCTTTAAGAGGCTGCATTTGACTTTAACTCCTCAAATAAAAATTTCCTCTAGATATTCAACTGTAGTTACATCTACTAATTCCTTAAATGTTACTCAAAAAGATTGGAAATATCCACCTGTTTACACTAAACCTAGGGAATTATGGATTGAGAATTTAGATTCTGTAGAAGAAAAAAAATTAGGTTTGGTCGAGTTACATCCAATGGTTTATGCCGCATTGCCCAGAATAGATATTATCCATCGAAATATTATATGGCAGAAGAAATATCGATGGGTGTCGTGGGCGCAAACAAAAACTAGGGCTGAAGTACGCGGTGGTGGAAGAAAACCGTGGCCTCAAAAAGGGTTGGGTCGTGCCAGGCATGGTTCTATTCGATCACCATTATGGCGTGGCGGAGGTATTGCTCACGGTCCTCGTTCCGGGAAAACTCACTTTTTTATGTTACCATTTCATCTACGAATTCAAGGTTTGACATCTACATTGTCAGCAAAGTTGGCCCAAGATGATCTACATGTTGTTAATAATTTGGAGTTACCCTCCGATGAGCCAAACTATCTAGTAGATTTAATTGAAAAAAGAAATTGGGGTCCTTCAGTGCTAATTGTTGATGAGTAAGTTAACATTTTTTTTATGGTTGTTAAAAACATTTTTTTTATGGTTATTAAAATCATTTTTTTTAGGAATACCATTTTAAGAAATAGATTATTGCTATAATTAAATTTAATGAAATCACATTTGACTGAAATTCTTTTTCTTAATGATAAACTTAATTTTTTATTCTTCATGTCAACTGTATATAAATATGTGCAATAGTTATCTTTCATGATGATGAAATTTTATTGATTGCATTTAAAAATATTATAAGGTAGTGAATGTAAGCATTATTTAATAAATCATTGTAAATTGTATATTTAGTAAATACTAAATATACAATTATATACATATAGTATTTAATGTACAACAGTTTTTGATAGATACTATTTATAGATTCTAGCAGTTTTAATTGTTCGAGTTAAAGGAGAACAGATACACAACAATGCAGATTTCTTTATTACTAACAGCACATCTCTATTCCAGCACAGACATAGCTCCAAGGAACATAACTGTTGCTACAGATTCACTTCCCCATGTAAATATAATGCCAGTCTATGGATTGAATGTATATTCAATGTTAAAACATGACACACTGGTGTTGACTTTATCTGCAGCAGAGAAAATAGAAGAAAGGATATTGCATCACCTTCATTCTATTACAAGGGAACAACAATCAAAATTCAAATTAAGTCAAGTTTAAGTTATTATAAGTTGTTTGTAGAAAATATCATGTTTAAGTTATGAATTAAAAGTGTATTAATAAGTTTTATTTTATTGTCAACCTTCATATAAGTTAATAACTTAACATGTCTCTATGGCCGTAGCAGATTTACGAGACCAATAATGTATAAAGATGAATTATAATTTTATTCAACTAGCTTGAATGTATGTAAATACATGAAAATATTAATTTTCACAGTATAAAATTACAAATTCTGGTCTAAAAATATCAAATTCTTTATGTATGGAAATTTTATCAGTCTTTAGAGTTTGATATCTTTAGTAGACTACATAATTTGAATCTATTTCTATTTGTGCCCAAGTATGGCATGAGATAAGTTAAAATGGTACTTGACACAATGAAATAACTAATGTACTTGAAAAAAAAAATATGAAAAATAATGTATATAAATGAAAAAGGTAATTTTAAAGATATTTTTATTTCATATCACTGTCATTGTCACCTAGCACCTAGCAAAGACTATAAGAATATGTCTTTATTTATGAAATTATTTCCAATTTGAAAACAAAGTAGTTTGGTTGTTCACCAGTAGATACCTGGCTCGTTAGTGTTACTTTTTACTCATAACAACAGGTTTTTTGATGACGGTTGTCTGTAAAAATAAAACATTTCAAATGACAAAATGTTTCTTAAATGCTTACATATAACATCACTTTATTTTCTGAATATGCTGCTATGGTAGTTTTTATTTTATTACATAGTCATTTAGTGTATGGTGCTCTACACATAGAAGTATTATTTTGAAATTTCCATACAAGTCTATATAAATATACAAAATTTTGAGTGATATAATGTGTAATGATGAAGTAATTATTTCTATACAATTTTAAAACACTTTTTCTAATACAAATAATACCTTAAATGATTGTGTCTACAATTATTTTTCATATTGCCTAATAATTTTTCAAAAAATTATTATTAGGCATTGTTGGTTATTTGTATTAATATCAATTGCTACTAGTATAATATAATACATAATAAATAGAAATTACAATTTAGTAAATATTATGACAAGTTCATAAACAGGACAGATTATGATCTATTATAAAAGATAATATATAATTGATTTATGTATAAATAGATTTTTAATGTGTAGAGTAAAATTGCTTAAATAGGCAAACCACATTGACATTATTATGTGTGATGTATAAAAGCTATTAAACATGTGCATCATCAAAGTTAATATTATTTCTAGTAAATGTTATTAATATTAATCCTGTCACTACCAGTATCTGGTAAAATCACCACCATAGCCCAAAATTTTTGTTATTTAAATATTACCAATTGCCATTATGTGAGATGTAGTCCTAATATGTAAATATAATCAAATGAAATTAGTAATTTTATAAAAAGACACATTTACATGTGTTGATTTGCAAGTGACACTGGGTTCTAGGTAAATAGTTTCTTTGGTAACTCAGTTATCAAGTGTTACAGATTTAATGAAAATGGTAAAAATACATGTTACATAACTATGATGTTGGGCCCTAATAATAAAATCGGGACATCACATATATGTGACACAGGTAAGGAGACTGTTAAACATTCAGATCTTTGGCAATATTTATCTTTATGATTTGTACTTTAATTTTAAAATAGTGTTTACATCTATATAACAATTTAAATTTGTGTATTAAAAATAAACTTTAAATAATTACTTTACTAGAATGGGAATCACTTCCTGCCATTTTTTGCCTTATACTCCACCTCAATTCCGACCAGTTATTCTCACCAGGCACATTTGGTTTATATTTCGCCCATAGGTTAGTGTAATAATGATATAAAGAAACTGGATCACTTTTTTTATTTGATGGCTGCTTTTTTATTTTTATTACTAAAAAATATAACAATTATTATACCCTTAATATAATTTTAATTCATTAATTATATTTATTAAGGAAGTTAGACCTCAACAGTACATCTGTTACAGTAAACTTTATATTATATAGGTGAGATTTACATGTCAACTGGAGCCCTGTTGACATAAGGGATTTTTTATGGGTTTCAGGCTACTGGTTAACCTCCATTTTACCTGATTTTAAGTGTAACAATGCCGGAGATGGTAAAGCATTTTCACCCAAAATACATGCGGCTCTCACAAAAATTTTATCTTTCACTCAATCTCCTAAATTG
Source organism: Pharmacophagus antenor (assembly GCA_018245475.1). Classification (NCBI taxonomy): domain Eukaryota; kingdom Metazoa; phylum Arthropoda; class Insecta; order Lepidoptera; family Papilionidae; genus Pharmacophagus; species Pharmacophagus antenor. Next base: position 1,954 of record DWQX01000522.1, on the reverse strand, counting down.
TTCTTGCTCCTATTCAATTTAAAAATTGTTTTGGGAAACTCAATTCAATGATATTACAGTAATTTGATGTAATTAGTTCTCAAATATTTCTTAATCAATTCATTTTAATTAAAAGAATTTCACTCAAAGTCACAAAACTAACTACAGTTTAGTATTTTAAGAAATGTGCTTTTACTTTTACTACCTCAAAAGTATTTAAAGATCAAAATAAAATATGGAATGAGCTAATTAAAAAGAATACTTACAATTATTACTAATAGTTGGTGTAGTTTTTTTGGATTCTTTAAATACAGTATCTAATTTCTTATGGTCCGGTAGACAAGAACATGCCCTTGTTGATTCTATTGTTTCTTTTAGATTTCCTATATTTGGAGCCGAATATATTTTTCGAAAACCGAGTATATTTTTCCGTCTCCCACATTCTTTAGAGCAACATATATCATTAATATTTCCTCTAGATCTGGTTCTAGAAGAAAATGTACTTGCACTATGTAGTCTCTCAGGCCCTGGTTGAAATGTTCTTTTGTTGTTTAAGTACTCCTCTTTATGTTGTAAGTCATATTTAATTAATTTTTTTAAATCTGAAAGAGCATATGGTATGACATTATGCGGTAATTAGTTGGTTTTACAATTGAGTGTATTAGAATTACCCGTTATGAAGTATTTTAATACTTCTCCACTAATGTTGTGTATACCCAAATTATTAAGATATCTTAATATTTCTCTAGCATCTAATTGTGATGTTATATCATAGTAATCATCGTTATCCATTATTGCTTTTATTGGTAAGTAGTATTTTACATATGATAACTGTTTTGAATTGAGCCAAATGTGTTACTTGATTATAAAATCTAAGAAATCAGCTGCTACTAGTTTGAAATTGAAATAACGACCGTCAAACCCTAATCAAGTGCCAACTTGATGCTAAAGTTGCTAACATTAAAAATATATTATTCACTTAAGAAAAAACATTTTCAGAATACTGAAAACTAGGTATGTATAAAAATAAACTGTAAAGCAATGATTTATTACTAAATACTTAACTAATATATTTGTAATAAAATGGAATTGAATAAATGTATAACATAAATATTTTTTTTGTAATGAATAAGTTTCAACATCATTTTATCATCGTTTTATTAATCTAACTTGAGCCTCAGAGTACAATCACTATTATAAGTAAACTTTATGCACTCTATGGAAATATTTTATTTTTATCATTAAAAATGTTTAGGTAAAAAATTAACCACAACTTTACAAACAATAAGGTAATGATAAAATACAGAAATTGCTAAATGCAAACTTTATATTGAATAACGCAACAACTTGCCTAATATGAAATTTTGATTTTATTTTGACAAAATATTATACAATTAAAAATATGGACAGATCGATTCTTGTTTTTTGAAACGAAACGATAAAATTTTATTTTGAAAAGACTGACATTGTATCAATCCAGGTAAAAGGCATTGTTTCAATGTCATAGTCAGTTCATAAAAATCACTTATTTTTACAACTTAAAATCGAAACGATTACTTTAACCATATTGTGATAATTCACTTTAAATCGGTTGTAACACAGTTCGTCCATCACATTTTTTTTCAACAACGCAATTATATTAGTTAAGAGTAGGTATTGATACCATTAACTAAACTTTTCTGCTTAATCATACGACGGCATAATAATTTTGAATGCCTTAAAAATAAAAGAAGACAATCTCCAAAACAACGTGAAAAAGAAAACTAGATCACTCCTCATTGTATACCGTGTAAATATTTTTATTTCTGAAACAGGGTACATCCAATCTTTTATTCTCACCGAGGGAATTAAAAGTATCGTGGTTCCAAACATTGATCAATAATACAATATGACGTACAGGCTGCTGCTGCTGCTGCTGCTGGATTCGGTGAAGTTTGCGCTGTTAGTCTTATTGACGACTATTACAGCTTCATCG
>DWQX01000521.1:0-41113 GCA_018245475.1 Pharmacophagus antenor | reverse complement strand
TATATATACATATATATTTAATAACACAAAAAGCAACGGTAACAGTTATGAATAATTTTTCTTGCATGTCTTAAAGAGGAATATTACGTGAATAAAATGTACTAACACTAAATTCTTTGTAGATAAATAAGTGATTGTTAATTAAACGTTTACAATGGACTGCTTCGATTACACATATGTGCCCGAGCTGTGTAGAAAAGGATGGTTAATTAAAAAGGCCTCTAATTCGACAAACATTGAGTACAGTTTAAGAAGACACCAGCCCCCCGCGGACGTACAAAAGATGAAACTACATAGTAGGTCAAAGACACTTTGCAATGAGAAAGAGCTGTGAAGCAAGAAACGCGTTCACATCTCATCTCGGACTCGAGGACTTCTATATTTATAAAACATATAATTGGTTGCAATAAAAATTGAGATGCAACATGACCACATAAACTTTCTTTAAAACTGATAAGCAATTTTGACTCTTATTGCCTCCCACTAAATACGAGCGTTTTTTAGTTACATGAAACAATATCACGTAAGAGATTCGTGTAATTTATGAAGTAATTATGCCTTAAAAAAGTGATAGCTTAAAATAAATACGGAATTTTCGTTGTGTAATAAAACTAAATACTGTGTACTCTAAAGTTTGTAACTATATGACCGTGTACTTAAATAAAAACCAATAATTATATGCTATACTATTAAAAACAGTACTGCGATAGGATACCTCGACAAGGAAAGGTTTACTTTGTTGAACACTGCAGAATATTCTAGATTGTTAAAGATTCTCTTGATGTCTCAACTCTTAGAAATCTTTGTTTATAAGTAAAATAATTCTAGAGTACAATTGTGTTCGTCGAAAGTTTATATTTTTATTAACATATCGAACACTTTTAACTGTAAGAGATTTATTGGCCTTCTTGCTAAATCCTTTAGCCAATGAATTATTTTGATAAACATAGTGTCCACCGAAACCCGAAAACAAAAGCATTTGACTAAAAGCTTAAGATATTTTTCATATGAGTAAATTATACTTCTTAATTAATTGTGTTTTTAAAACCTTTTCAATCAATTTGAAGAAGACTAAAATACGCACTTCTTTTAGCCTGTTTCGTTTGTATAAAAACCTAAAATACTTGCAAATGAATTAGATTTATTGATTCCAGAAACCGTTTTTAGAAACATTACGTGATGTGCGAAAGGGACCGAACGTCTAATGGTATTAGGTTTTAGATCTCAGGAGACCTAGTGCAGTTCCATCTCTCTCAGACACCACGCTCCATAGGAATAAGTTAACTTCCGCTGTACTGCGCGGACATATATAAACTTTTAAGAAAAATTATCACAAAGTTCCGTCTTGTAATTTCGTAATGGTATAATATGCTTATTTCTGCCTGGGCACAACTTGAATGTAAACTTTTTTATTATCATGTAGCAATCACAAATCTTATTTTTCATTTTCAATGTTGAAAGTTAAAACAAGGTTCTAAAAGGGTTCCGAGCAAGTTTGTTTATTTAATATAATTTACTAACAAATTTCAGTGCCATATATATGTTGGCGTGAATTATATTATAATTAAACATTAATTCTGTGAACCCGTAAAAATCCAAGAATTTCTATCATAAAAAGTAATTAAAATATTAACAATGGTAATCAGCTCTTATTACATCAAATTTCCTAAGAATCCGTCAAGAAGTTTTTGATCGATATGAGAACAAGCAAAGAGAGAGTGAGAAAGAAGACAATTTTTATTTAATATATTTTTAATATCTCTTACATTGACTGGAACAAAAGGAATTTCTAAAAAATATTCAATGTACACTTTTCTCCTACAAATTTATTATACGGTACGAAATATAATATATATGTTCATAAGAGAAATTATGTGTCAAAATGGTGAGACTAACAGACAGCTAAGTGCTTTTAAACGACAATAGACAACATATGTTTTTTAATTTGAAAACATGTACTAAAAATACTTGGTTCTAACAGAAATTAACAAGAGCAAAATCAATACCTCTTATTTTTGCATTCTTAAGTTTGACATTTTTTTTAATTTATTTATTCAACTGGGGGTAGCAATTTATTTTTGCTTTTCATTTATGCCACTAAGCCGCCACGCTGGGCATGCGGGTTGGCGACTATAGTATTTGATGGATAGAAATTTAAGAACATTGGGTGGCAATTTAGCGGGGGGAGGGGATGTCACTGTTTGGATGGATGTTTCAACGAACTGACGATTTAGTCAGGACGTCGGGAAGCGGCTGGATGAGGGAAGCAGACAACCGCATATGGTGGAAGATATTGGGGAAGGCCTATGTCCAGCATTGGGCTGATACAGGCTGATGATGATGATGATGATCTACTCAACCTTAATGTCCTCATTTCCAACAAAAAGTAAATAATCAAAATTTTATCATATTATTAAAATGTTATACGTGGTAAAAAAATAAACGTATTGATGCCGTTCTTTTCCTATTTGGTTAGAAATATAAATCCTAAATAATTTCCGTTTTCAAAAATACTTGATTATGTTCACAATTCCGTAAAATAATCTCTAATCACACCGTTATAATCAAAGTTTTTATACCGACCATTACTCGCGAACATTATTACTTTAATTTTCAACTCTTAAAGGTGGTTAATCAAAAATTTTACAACCGCAAGTGACTTATAAACACATAAAACCATTCAATTTCCTGTTATAAAATTTAAGAGTGTGTATCGAGGAACAATTTCCATTTTAAATGTGGCTTGAAATTTTAATGTTGTATTACGGGACTACACTTCCCGCCATTTTCTTCCCACCGTATGTGATTTCCCGCGCTTTGCACTACATTCAATTCTATTTTAAAATAACGGCTCATGCTATCAAAATTACACATTTACTTGGAAATAAAATTGCATGTGTTTTTAGTTATCACTAATAAAATACGTCTCAACAGCTCTAAGAATATTTTAAGACGCCATGGTTTTATTAGTTATAATTTTAAAAATACTAAAATGATTATCGTGAAACAAAAATGATACTATCCACTATAGAATTACGTAAAAAATAAATTTAGTGTACTAAATATTTTTGAATACGTCTAATAACATCAATAGTATTAGGCAATTACGCGTTGTAATGTACCTCATCGTCAATCCAAGTAGGTCATATAGATATGCTAGAGACTTCATCCATTTCGTAAACACGATCACCACGCAACTGCCACGGCACATAAAGAAAATTCAAGTGCAATTAAAATGTAATCGATATAAAATATAGTTCTTTAAAAAGAATCATCTGATTAGGTCTACGTTTAAAAAACGATTCGTAGCGCACCCCGCGCGTGTTTCCACGCGCCATACGAGTGTCACCCACAGTAAACGCGGTGCTACTAACGTAGTAGACCTGGAAAAGCTTTAGCTGCTCCAACACCTTCCCCGCACCGCTCCCTTCGGACCCCTTACAGTCCACAGCCCCGGCTCCAAGTTCAGTATCGTAAAGGCAGGAGCTTTGAACTTAACGCAGGCGATTACAGGCCATACTCCGTTCGAAGTTAAGTTTATTTTCGCGTAAAATAATTTGGGTTTTCCCGCAGCCGAATTGTGAACCGGAAAAGCGAATGCACAACACAAGCTGACAAGTCGGTAGGTGTCCTCATACAAGATGGGTACAGGCGATTTTAACTCGTAAAACGAATGAATAAAGTGTCATTTCATGATAAATAGTTGACATAGGTGAGTAAAATATATTGCAGGTGTGTGCATCGAACACAAATGTCCAAATTCGATTACGTTATAATTGTTATGTTTTGCTTTGTGATAATGTATCTTACATTCTAAAGTCTAAGGAGCAAAATTGTTCATCATTCGTTCTCTTTTCTGAATTCACTGTTTGCTTTCCACGGTTCATATTAGCTGGTACAAAGCTCAGTTTTAATGGTATGCAAATTTAAGCTTTGTGTTTCTACAATTAAAGTACCTTTTTATACAAGTAGTTATAATAAGAAAAATCGAAATTTAACACCGAGGGACTGTTATAAATGTGTCCGTAGATTTTGTCAAATGAGTATCATAAGAATTGCATTTTGTTTGACAGAATTAATGCATTTTCTCTTCTTAAAAGACATCGTATGACAAAGTGACCACTATATGTCACAACTTGCTCACGTAGAGGCTTTATTACGGTGCTTGTAGTCCGACCCTTGAATTTGCTCGACAAATTTTCTTACATTTAAGTAATATTTATAGATGCATTCATCGTATATTTAATTTTATCTACACTTGAATAACTTACGGCCCCCGGCCGCATGCCGCCCGCTTAGGGCTATTTTAATATGAATATAACTTTAAATACTCATAAGAAGTATGATTTTGGTATGCCCAGAAATTTTAAAATTTGGATAAACCCTTTAATAAAAATGTTGCTGACCTCTGATCTATACGGTAGGCTCAGTGGTTTAACCAGTTTGCTTCGCTGTCTTCGATTCTCACACCCCACATCAACAAAGTTATATTTCTCAAAATACATTCGATAACACAAGTTACAGTGAATTTGTGAGGAAGCTACATAGAGCGATGGAACATAATAAAAATTTTTATGCAATACATTCGGTGATATGACGTTCACTTGATTGTAAGTGTTAAGCGTGTCCATTACAATAAGAGGTCAGAATGATTACAAAGCACACGATTACCCCCGTCGATTTAAGAAATAAGATGTTTCAGTCTATATATCACTGTCAATTCTGCATTCAGAACTCTTTAAACTGGAGCTTTATAATATGTTAACACTTACTGCTTCGTGAAAGACTCGCTACAGCAGCCTGGTATATACCACAACGATGTCTGCTAATTAAAAAGAACCACCAACAAATAATCACTGTTATTTGCCAGTGGTTGATTTCCAACTTTCTATCAAGCTAAATATTATCTAAAAATACATTAAGGTTAATGTAACCAGTAAGAAAGCAACGGTTGATAATAAATAAAAAAAAAACTATAATCATCAATAGATAATAATAAATATCAGGGACATTTCACACATAGTACTCTGATACCAAAATAGGTAGCTAAGAGGTACCTGTAGTATGGGTTACCAGAGACCGTTATACATACATAGATATTTTTAAAAAAATACTTAAATATACAATAAATAAAAAAATCAGTCGCAGAACAAACAAATATTCATGATATAATTGTTTGACCTGAGCGGGAATCGAACCGGCGACCCTGGTTTATTAAGCAGGATTACTACAATTACACCAACGGGCCAGTCAAACAAGAATAAATAAATGATTCACGTTTTCTAAACCTTTAAGGTGATTAGGGTTGACAAATTTTACATGATAACACTTGAAATACTAAGAAATATGAAAAAAAAGTATCAAAGTAACCTTTTGCAACTGCGTATTTATCCCTGTGCCTTATATTTTAACGGTTTGTGACGAAGCTAAATTTTACCAATTAAATCTCGTTAAACAAACGACGATCGGCGCGCGGTGCCCGGAATTAAGCCTTTTATTGAGTTAGTCTAAATGTTGCCGCCGGTAAGGGGGAATTTGGTGGAGGACCTCGCTTTAATTAAAATAAACAAATATAATCATTATTCGATTAAAAAAAAACTTTTTTAGTTTACTTACTGCATAATAAAGATCATTGTTATTGCATATACGAGGGTAGAATTTTTGCAAACTCACTTCGCTAGCTACCACCCTCAATGTCAACCTGCCGTTATAATAGCTTTTGCTGTACTTCGCTAGTAATATATATGCGAGTCGGAATGTTTTGGGTGAACGCGCCTTGCCGTTTATGTTTTTCATCATCAGCCGATAGACGCCCACTACAGGACATATGCCTTCCTCAAGGACCTCCACACCGTTTGGCCCTGTGCTGCCGGCATTCAATGGCTTCCCGCGGCCGTCACCAGGTCGTCGGTCCATCACTGCGTCTACCATTACGTGGTCGCCAATTAAGGACCTTACTGTCTTATTTATGGTCTTATTGTACCTTAATATCATGTAAAGTGAGGTCTAGCGTTAGTCCATTGTTGATAAAAAAGGAGGTCTTATGGGTGAAACAATCGATCTAACATAACCACTTAAATATATATGATATTAACTCGTACGCTTACTGAGATATATTTTAGTATTCTGCAGCCACAGTACCCGATGTTGATGATGTATATTCAACCGGTATTTTCGTTGATTAATAGTCTTACAATTTCAGCGTGCATAAATTGGCCAAAAAGTTTTTTGGCGTTCTCAATTTTTTTAACACAAAAATACCGACATTACTCGTTAAATTCCAATGCCTTTAACTACTTTTTAATTATAGTATCTGAACCTTATCGGCTAATCAAAAATCAATCTATATATTATGATTAAAAACTATTTTTAGTCATTAAAAAATGTACTTTAAAATGTTCTGCATGCAACGCCGCGCATTAAAATGTAATAATAATAGTGAAATCCCAATGACGTTCTTATTTGCGTCAGAGATTGAAAAAGGAACAGATTGTCGTGCACTCGCTAAATCTAGGTTACACTCACCTTGCACCACTCGATATTTTAACGTCGAGGTTAAAAAAATTATATAAAACTTGAAAGGCGATAGATTCGTTATAAATAACATTTCTTATAATAAATGATACAGAAAATAGTGAGATCTGAAAATGGAACGGTTACTGGTGATCTTCTTGAAGGAGACTGCATACGTAACAGCGACTATTTCTGATATTTAGGTTGCCTCCGTGAAACAGTGGTTTACCGCCAGCCTAGAAACACGGTTCTTTAAACCCGCCTAGCTGTCAACCAACTCAATGATTAACTTACAGCCATAATAGCGGTGATGTGTTTCCGCGGTCACACATATGAGAACTAATGTTCTGGACGAACACGCTTTACAATTCATAGCCTCATTGTCACTTAACATCATGTGAAATTGAGATTAAGTGTCTGCCCATTTCCGATAAAAAGAAAAAAGCGTTCAAACCGATATGTCTATAATTAATAAATGTCTCCTCAGTCCTATAGTGACTATGATCCAATCGCTCGAATTGTAGGGCATTCAATAGTTTAAATTAATACGACAAATTTGGTAAAATTTTATGCTAATAGTTGCATCAATATAAGTAATTTTATTAAGGAAATATTTAATGTAATAAGTGGTTTCTTTTTCAATTTTTTAATAGTGTAAACTAATTATAGTCACATGTCTCTTCATACCTTAACATATAAAAAGTCACATGTTTTACCTAAGCCAGAGAAAAAAAATCAGTAGATTAGTATAGTTTCCTCAGATATTGGTGCTGATAAATGACACTGGCTCAGACGACTATGAGTTATTTATTTATATTATGACTAATTTAAATTTGTAATACAATTACCTTCTTAGTTGCTCGAACCGACCATAGTAAGTGTTATTTAAAAAAAATTGAATACCACTGTTAAAAGACATTCTAGGGTAGTCATTTTTGTTTTACATAAGACAAGTGAGTCCTGGCCTTCGGACACCAGATCACGCCATGCGTCTCGTTCTTGTAATAACTCTCGCTAGTCGCTATGGCCGAAGTTGACAAGGTCCTGGGATGCTATGTCTTAACTGCGGTATCTAAGACTTCTAACCAACTGTTTGCCTCGTAGTTGTACCAATTACGCTCTCTTCGCAGGACGATCCTCAAGCCATTCACTCTAGATGTCCGAGCCACTGAAACCTAGCCGCTTTGGTCACTCCTATAATGTTGGGTTTAGACACCAGGTCTATAGCTCTTATATCATTGTATTCTTCCTGCGTCTCCCGTCTTCCGCTTCTATCGGTTTCAGTTCCTTTTGGAGAATCTTCTTTTTCACCTCTAATAGTTTATTCTATACTTTCAACATCCAGGCTTCGCATATATTACTAGGAGTTATTAAATCACTAGAATTTTTTATTCGCCAAACGTAATAAATCAAAGTAAATTATTATTTGAGTAAACATTTTAAACCTCCGCGGTACACGACGATTTACATTAATATTGAATAAGAAAAGTTTTCAATATTTCAAGAAAACATTTCTTTCATTTAAATAAAACCTTACACAGCCGGTTCACGAAGTACATTTTATTCACGTTCTTCATGGAACTCTTTGCTCCAAGTTATTCCCGGAAATCCCAGGAATTTAATTCATTTACCATTTTTATGGTAACGACAACAAGCAATATTATTGTAAACTTCCGCATGATCAATATTTATTTAAAACTGTTAATTAAATTGATAATCGTAATAATAGTTTTTTTTTACAAAAAAAAATTAAAGTGATTCGTTACTTTTTTCCAACTTTTAGTGGGTAAATGAAAAATAAATTAAAATTGCTGTACTCTGTTGAAAGTTAAGCGTGGCCGCCTATTAAAAAGCAACAAGAATGTAAACGCATCGATTTATTAACCCTTTTTGTTATTCAAAAATTATACAAAAATTCACGAAGGAGTTTTAATATTATACAGCTTATCATAAAAAACAACAAATATGTAGAAAAACTAATTATTATTATTAACTCCGTTCAATAGATGAATAATCATCACATCCAATTGTAATCGATCGCCAAATGACATAAAGTTTGCGTGTGTCACATTTATTTTCCACGTGACCCAGACGGCTGACCCGCTTCCCGAAGGCGCCCCAATGCGGCCCACTTCGATCCACACCGATTCGCTCTTTGGGGGGTTATTAGAAACCTCATGCATATCAAGGTGACCCGATAACATCTGAAATATACGTAAATTGTTGCATGAGTTATGCTTGGTTGATCGTAGACGCCGATTGTATAAACTTAGCTCTTTTAAGTACACGATTAAATTTTAAAGAATATGTTCTTAACAATAGTGAACTGTCCGTTACGTGTCGCGATTAGTAATAGAAAAATTCACAAACAAATTAATATAATAAGAGTTTCTTTTTCTTTGTGGTCTGTAACAAAATCATAAACAAATTACGGGCAAATTCTATCACGGGAACCGCTCGCTCATTTGCTTACTCTACCTATAAAAATAAGTTCAAATTAAGATTTTTATATCACCTCCTTGAGCCAAGATTTTTTTTTTAATTATTAGGAAATAATTATTCTGATGTACTGTTTACTTTATAAAAAAATTCATTAAACTCTGCTACTTCTACGTTTCCTTTTCCTATATGGGACCAACTCCAAAGTATTCTCTATAATTCAACAAAATTACCATAAAAATCGTATAATTCAATAAAAATTTATAAGTTACGACAAAATAGAACAAAAAACATGGGCTCCGAAGTAACAACATTTTTTTTGTTGTCGGTCAATAAAGTTTTTCAGCTTTTTAACTAGTGGTGAAACTATGGAAGGGTGTTTAGGGCGAACATCTCTATTATAGCATTTATTAATAAAATTAAACAAAATGATAAAAGGAAATGTTATATTTCTGCTATACAGTATAATCATTAATTCTTCTTCGTCCGGTGATCAGAATACAACCACAACATATCTTCCTGCTCTTCTCCATAATAAAGACTTAAGTATGCCAAATTTCATATCTCTTCCACTCAAACAAAACTTTTGCATCACGTATTAATATATAGATTTTAGTACATCATTGTTATTTGTACCCCAAGTTATTTATTTAAACCCTGGCTTAAATAAAAGATAAATAAATAAGCTAGATTAAACTGGCTAAAATGTATTTGAATCTAATTCTAAACGAAATTGTTGTAAAATATAGAAAACTTTACAAACAGGAAAACCCGAAAATTGAATTCGCAAAATTCTTATTTCAATTTCTATCAAATTTAAATGGAATACATAATAGAAATTCGGAAAACTGAATAAAATATTACTGAGTACTTAGTTCCTCGCGCGGCTTACTTATAAAGTATTCTTGTACTTATAAAACTTCGTCGATTTTATAAAATAGTATGTAAAAATGTAAATATACTTCTCGACTGCCTCTTTGACTAATGGCTTGCCTTGTAATACGTCCCGGGTTTGATTCCTAGACCTCAACAAGATTGAAGTCGGGATCCGGGAAAGGTTTTTTCGAACGCGCCTCGCAAGCCGCCTTCAATGTCAATCTGCCACCATAAAAGTATCGCTGTGTTCTGGCAGTCACACGTGAGAGTCATATTCTGCGCGAATGGGCTTTACCATCTACATCCCAATTGTCACTAAACATTATGTAAAATAAAATACAAGTGATAGCCCCTTGGTGATAAATAATATAACTAGAAATAATTATTTTTTAATCCATTATATTAGTGTATTTTGATTTTGCAATACGTTAATCGATAACACGTTACGTAAAACTTGAGGCAGTTAATTAGCGGTTATAAACTTTAACTTTTTAACTTGGCGCGAACGGATCACGTGACCCGATGCTAGGGCTGCCAATGTCGTTTTAGAATCGACAAGTTAAAAATCAATTGAAGGGCTGTGTGAACATTTTATCTCAGTCCTCTTTTGTCATAATATGCCATCTAGAAAATATATTTTTTTATCATTTAAAATATTTGTTGCTCTTTCTTAACACACTGACTTAGTGAGCAACTGAAGGGGTGATTTTGAAGGACATGAAAGTATATTAAACTTACTATAGAATTGTAATCAATGAAATAGATAAAAAATTAAAATATTTACAATAGGTAAGGTGACGATGAATTGCGGAAAGGACTCCACTCTAGTACAATTATAGACAAGAAATTATAAATTAATATATACAACTATACGTAGTATAATAACCCTGCCAGGTATACACCGCCCTCGTGCGTGCCACAGCTGACATAACGAGTGTTGTTTCTACCACAGAGTATATAATCGCTACGTTTTAGTGCATGATGCCTTGTACATGTTTTACGTTGATAACCATTACAATTTCGTATAGTGACTTTTTTCGGTATTGAATGATGAATAAAATTAATTTTATGAAATGTTTTAATGCATGTTTGAGGTTCAAAAATTTCACTACTTGAAACAAAACAAAGGCACTAAAATGTCATTGTGAAAAAAAATTAAGACTAGACGGGATGAAATCACATTTCGAAATCACCTTTGGGAAACAAAAAATAATTCTTTGTTTTTAATATGTATACCATATTGGAGAGAAATAAAGATATTCAAATTTCGAAGGAAATACTAAAAAGAAACGTATTAGTTCAGGAAGAAAAATATTGTGAACTTATTATATTATTTTCTCTCTCTCATATATATGAAGTTCTCTTTCTCAATTTTTCTGTCATATTAGTTATGACAGAAAGATTGAGAACACAGACATCAAACCACGTTTACTGCTCTACAAATCGGAACACATCAATAAGTATTAGAAATTGTGGCTAGCATTAGTCCTTACTAGGCGTTACGCAAGAGAAACTGCCATTTGCGATAAAAGTAAACTAATAGGCTTATTAAAGAGAAAAAACATTTAATGAAGCAACTACCAGCCTGTCTCGTATCCAATCGATTTCGTGTTACACAAGCCATATCATCCAATCGCACGTGTGAACACATTAATTGAACATTTACGATAATTACTTTCAATTTGCTAAAGAGGATTTGGACAAATCATCGCGGACGGGAAAATTGAGAAATTTTTAACAAAGTTATTACAATTTGTACATATCCTATATATATATATACAAATGGATATCATTCTACCGATTTTTTAACATTTCCGCTGTTAAAACTTATCAAATGTGCTTCATGAACACTTTAACTTTACCAATAGGAATTTCAAAAAGTGACGGACATTAACCTTGTCTAAGTTAAATTATGTATGGTCTTCTCGTTTTGTTGTCTTGTTATATTGAAAATATATACAATAATGTTGACTTTACAAACATTACCCCTTTGCATTCTGGTCTTTATTCTTAAGAAAAATTAGCATCTCCGCATTTTGTATATAAGTTTACTCTAGTAATTTTGTCAAAAAAGAACACAACGATAAACAATTGGAAACTTTGTTAAATTGTAGTTATAAATGAAAATGGCAAATAAATCTTTAGTTATGGTGCAGAGATCGCGGTGAGCATGCGACACTCTTCGAATGCAAACGGTTATAATTTATAAAAAAAAATTACACTCGTAACTATATAATTTACTCTCAGTGTATCAACAACTGTTTGTAACGTAAAGTTGTTCTCTAAAATGGCGTGATCAGAACACCCTTATTACGACAACCTGTTTTAAACACTTATTTTACTCGAAGGAGAATTATAATAATAAGCAAAATTGTACACTGAGCTACGAGTATATTACCATGCGCATATTTTTTATTTATAAAGTCGACATTAGGGATATGGCAGAAAAAGCTAATGCTTAGGAGACGAAATTCAATGGTGAAATAGTTCACAACTTTGTCTTTAGTATCATTATTAAGTATCGAGAAGAAGGTACCGAAACTCTAAACTCATATTTTACAAACATTAATGGCAGTTCATTTGCTTAATTTTTTTATCGACAATAGACTAACTCTAGACCTCATTTAACCTTGTGTTAAGTGTCATATATATGGTTAAGTGTGCTCTCCCAGAATACTCCGAGTTTCACTCACAGTATGACTGGCGGTACATAGCAATGCTGTTAGGGCAGTTAAGCTTTTTGAGCACGGTAACTAGCCAAGCGGATCCTATCATCATCCAAATTCGTGTGATCATTACTCATGTGACCCCGGAAACATACCAGAACTTGCTTTTAATAATATTACGTTCACAATTGATGAGTTCTATTAATAAATAGCAGTTGAATTTGTCAAAACTTACTAAGTTATCGTTACTTCATACTAAAATTTTGAATAGATTTTCGAAAAACCAAATATAACGTTTTAACCCACGCCGAGTGTGATAGTTGCTTTATGCCTAATAGATACCTGCTATAAAAAGTAATAGTAGTCGACCACACAGTTGAAGATCTCTGATAACAGCTATTATTTAGTTATCATTACTTTTAGTTATATTACGCGATTACTTCACTGGCGCTATTTGATTTTTAACGTGTTGTTTATTAATTTAATTTTATTATAAAACGAGTATCAAATATAAATATTAAATGCCCTAATATTATACAGGTTAGACATCATGGCTTTCAGATTGATCTATTTAAATAGATCAAAGTATTTTTTAAAATGTTATTACATAATTAGTTTTCCGGATATACGTCTTGTCATCGGCCAAAATTGTTTTATTTTCGGACCTTAGGTTAATGTATTAAATATTCATTAAACAAAATTCAAATGAAAACGAGTATTTCATATTTGACTAGAATTATTTATTGCTCTAATTAATAAAAAATCACACATGTCCTCATTTCCTATCATAATTATAAATTACTTTCGAAATTGCTCATTCCGACGGCGTTATCCGTGTCCAATAGGTGGCAGTCGCCGAATTCATTGCGTTTCTCATCAACTTTGTCAAAATTACTTTTACACAAGAAGTCGCTGTCACAAACAAAATCGTTCCTTCCATCTTCGATAATTGTATCTTCAAACGATGACTCTCTGAACCTTTTGTCACTTTCGCTACTATAACTCTGATATCGTTCAATTTCAAAATCAGGTGATATAGTCTGCCCTTCATTAACTGCTTCTTTGCCTAAGATATCTTCAGCTTCTATATTTGTAGTGGGAATTGTTGTGTCGTTTATCTCATTAAAATTAATTCTATTTACATTCTCATTTTTGACTTCGTATTTTAAATCCGACATGTCGAGACCTTCGCGATTCTCAAGTATCGGCTTTATGTTCATTAGATTGTAATTAGATATCATTCGGGAGTCCCAGTGGTTCGGCACTGGAACGTTCTCCGACGTAGAAGGTTCTAGATCTAAATGAACGTCTTCACCGATCTTTTTAAAACTACCGAGGTTGTATTGTAACGGTATTGAGAATGATGGAAGATCCATTTGAGAGTTTTGTCTGGTTGGTAGTGCGGATATATGTATTGCCGGCGCCGCCTGCTTGGCTTTCGATCCGTAGTTGTTTAAGTTTGAAGATTCGGCCAGATTAATGACTTGGGATGAAGATACTGTAAATTAAGACAAAGTAAATAATTGTAAAAAATATAAAATTATTTAGTACCTTTATTACTAATATATTTATTTATATAAGACAATCAATAAAAAAGATTTCTAATAAGTTAAATAAACCAAATTTATATAAAAGGTATCGAAACATTATTAATTTAAATTATTACTGTCAAGCATATCATGATAATCCATTTTTATGAATAACGAGTGTGGCCTCACAGAAATTAAAGTCAATGTCAAATGTCTACATTTTTATAAGCCTTGTAATAGACGGAGCAGAAGCAGAAGAGCAGAGCACCTTGCGGAAGTTATACGTCTGTCGATAACAGTAAGGTACTAAGTACATGTAATATTTATTATGAATCAAATCACGCTAATAGTCTTCAGATAAAAGGTCACGACCTTTGGTTACCTTCGTAGTCACTACCTATATCGTCCTACATAAGCATAGCGCTAGAATTATCACATTTTTATACCAAATATGGACGCTATAGTACCTGTATAGACATTGTCCAGGAGGACACCTATCACCAAAGAGTTAATTATATGACATGATGGAGAAAGTTGTCGCCAAGATTCAAACATTTAATAACAAACCCGGAATTGTTATGAAATCCCTCATCTCGAGCGCCAAAGCAGAAGGAGACCTGGGATCGGGTGAACGGCCTCCACGTCCGGGGTACGTCTCACATCCAGCCTTCTGTTGTTTCCTCCATTTCGCGCGACGGTTTTGAAACCATACCTGTAAATTGGTATCCCCACAATCATGTAAGTAAGGCCTAACATTTATAGTTACAAATGGCGGATAAGAAATAATGAACTATATCTCGCAGTGTGATAGGCCCGGGCGATTGCGACTAGCCTTGAATCCTGAATCTATCGCGAGACCTTAACTTCTTTTCCGAATACACGTACGAATGTCTAGGTCGCATCATCACTTATAATTAGACGAACGTCACGTTTGTTAATGATGCAAAATAAATGTGGCCCTACACGGCTTGACGCAAGCACATTTAAGTTTTAAACTTTTTTTTATCACTTATTAGCTAGCACTTGATCTTAATTTCACTTGATATTAAGTGTTGCGGCCATAGATGGAGAAGCGTGCTCGCTTAGAATACATCTAGCTTTCACATGTATGACTGCCGGAACGCTGCCACTTGTTTGGCGGATTGACATCGAAGGTGGTAGCTAGCTAGGTGGGTTAAAAACCCCAACCTGTGGTACATTTCATATTTCGGTGGCCAGGGAATCGAGCCTGATAACTCTGCGTTACAAGGCAATTGGATAAACCACTGCGCCATGGTGGCAGTCAAAATATATCTTCAGTTACATCTCTTCAAGCATATAACTTACATGTCAATAAAATATACGGGTAATCCGCTTGTTCGGTTTTTTTTAAAAGCTGTAGTATTGCTATTCGGCATCACATTTAATAAGGAAAATTCCCATTGGGATTTGAACTAGAATGTTTACTGAAGGGACCTTACATGTAGTTTCCTTTGCGGCATTAAGGAATAGTGTGGCATTATATTACAATTACTATTTTTTACTTCATAGAGTATTGATGTTGTTAGTGTAATATCCACTTCCACAAGTTCGCTCCAAAGCAGTGTGTTTTGCTTTGTAAATATTTTAACTAAAGGTCAAAATCAAAGAACCGCATGACTTACCACCATATATTATTATACGATATTAAGATAAAATAAGACAAGCCTAGAAAATGTTGCGACTATAAGTAGAAGAAATAGATAAATAATGAAATAATGATACTAATAGAATTAGAACCATATATAGAAACAAAAAAACTGGATATACATTTAAAATAAAACTAGATTAATGAGAATTGTAATAGTAAAATAAGTAGGAAATAAACATAAGATATAGTTTAGTAAAACGCAAATCTATGTAGATAAATAAATAACTAAAATGAAGATAAATAAAATAATTAAAATATAAAGAATAGCCCTAAACAAGAATATCAGGCTAGGAGGAAAATATTTTGTGATCGTTACGACCTTTTTAAAGAAAAATGTTGGTGTAACAAGAATTTGTCGTCATTTAAGTGGTAAGTTTTTACGTAATACCATAGTAAAATTGGTTACTTTGCATTTACCTGGACCCTCGCTTCCGTAAGATCTATTCTCATAGCTAGCTCCTCCCTAAAGAATACGTCAGGGTAATGAGTTTTGTGAAACGCGGCCTCTAATTGCTCCAGTTGTATGTTGGAAAATGTTGTTCTGGAAAAGATAAAATACAACTATTGTATGACATCAAGTGAATTAATGAAATCTTTTTAGTTAGTTTTCGTTTTTGAACATTATTTGTTATTCTATACTTTTAATTGTAATCTAATATTAATAGCATTTTTTTAAATTTATCATTGAAATATTGTTAACACAGAACGGGGCCCGTTATTATAGCGGGATACCATTCAATAAAAATTTCGTACACTCAAAAGTGTTGGACATTCTTTTGTATGTTCTATTATTTTCGGCAACATTACTTTTTACTTTTTTATAGGAAGGTATAAGAATACGATAATGAACCAAATTACCACAAACTTTAAAAGAAAACTTGAACAAATATCTTTAAATCCAGAGTAATAGCGATTGAAACAAGATTTTTTATTTTCATATTTATAATTATTAAGCTTTAAGAAATAAGAATATCGAAGGAGATAAAATTTCAAAGACAATAAGTTTTCATTGTAAGTAATTTTAGCATTCATACATACCTGTACCTTCTCTGTTTACGTTTTGGGATGTCGCTTTTTGAGTCTAAAATAAAAATAAAGGAAAAAAATACGTTCAGTTCGTTAGAAGAATTGCAATAATCACGGTTGACTGCTAAGATTAATGAGGTTATTCTGAAAACAAATCAATATTCGAGTTTCAAATTATTTTTTCCCAAATGTTTGTGTATTTTCAATTAATGGAATAGTTATAGCATCTGTAAGCATGAATATTATTTGTATTATGTAATCTATCGCAAAGAACTTACTGATATAAGATATAAATACGCATTTATCGATTATGAGGAACTCACTCGAACTGGGCGAGTATTCCTCGTCGTCCTCGTACTGTTGTGTTTCGACCGCGTCGTCCGCTTGGTCGGTACTAGTTCCGTACGTTTCGCCGGTCTCTGTGTCAGCACGCTCGCAGAGAACGGGGCCAGGACCTAATCTAGAGGAATAGGGAGAATGGAGAGGTGACTTTTTAGGAGACACTTTTAGTCTAGAATAGTGGACGAATCCGGTTGCTCTCTATAAATTCTTTGACTAAAAAATGTTGCTTTACAAAGCTAAATTTTAGCTCTATTTTAAATAAATTAGTGTTGACTTTGACTTTGAAGCGTTGGAAGTTTATTGTAGTTTACGTGATAAAATCTAACATAACCATGAAACCCTATTTAGATTGTTTATTACTGTTGCCTTAAAAAATTAAATGTTAAGTCTCACTATCTTTATACATTCCCAATAGTTGCTATCATCAGTTGTTCCTGGTTACAAATAAATCCACAAATTCGAATAAAAGGTGTTACTCTAGTTCTTAGCGACCATATTGTATTGTGTAAACCAACCAGGTCTTTCTGTGCTTGTTATTATAATCAAGTACAAATTGTAATTTATTAGAACCATCCCATAATCTCTCGAGAACGCTTTAAAGTATAAAATGAATTAGAGTTATAGTAAATATGTTTGAAATAAAATTAACATCGTGGTAAATCGAATAGCTCATGTCATTTAAGATATTCTTTGCAAGAGGCATAAAAATGTTTTATTTGTAACACAGCTGGAATATAATTTGGTTTCACAATAAAACCAATTCGAATAACTTATTAAACGGTAGATACTGTTATACCTTTTTTTTGTTGGTGGAAACAAGTTTTGATTAATAAACCGCAAAAAACCGATAGTGTTTTCATACAATGTACGAATAGAAATATAATATACATAATTTGTTAATTAGTTAATAATGTTGTTTAAAATTGGCCATGTGTAATTATCATAATAAACTATTAGATTATGCTTAACGCATTAAAAATCTAAGCTAATAGTGTTGTTCCATCGAATATTCATTTTTCAAAGAAATAATTTTACCCATTAAAAAGATTCGGTATGTTGTAACAAAAACTAGTGGTAGGAGATACATCGTCATTCAAAATGGCGGCTGAATCGAAACCAGCAGCGCTCGCACCGGCCTCGCGTCCATCCAATGATTCTTCCATCTGTTAAATGTTAAAATATTAATACATTTAAATTTTTATAGAGAATGAAGTTAAACTTTTTCTCAAAGCTATTGTAGGTCCTATTAAGAACGTTGAAGTGTTGACGAAAAACAATATTCAAAGAAAAAAAATTGATTGAGATAATTAGTTGAATTAAAAATTTATTGGGTATTGAATTATTTCGAAAGGCTAACTGCAATCCATGAAGTAGGAAATTTTTACTTAACTTACCACGTAGGCGATTGTGTAATACCTAATGATGGTCTATCTCATTAATAATTATCTCCAACATAAATTTTAATTAGCCACAAGAAATATACTAATGTTAAATAACAATATTATTAGATGATTTTTTTGTAATCGAACCTCTTATTCCACCTTGTCTACGAATAATCGTTAGCGACACGGATTAAGAAAAGTTACGTTTGTAAAAATCGTACGTGGAAAATATAAGGAAATTTATATATTTTTAACTGTTACTCCTTGAATATAATATATTATAAAGTAAGCCAAGCAACTAGAAAGATGAATGAATATCGTAAACAAGCATTATAATGACATAAAATTATTGTACAATTATTAATTAATTTAATTTTGTTTCAATTGATACTACTTCATTCATTGAAATATAATAAAATGTCACAATTGAATGCTCAATTAAAATTTTCTTAATACGTCATTACATAAAAATTCTATAAAATTAAAAAAAAGAATTACATAATACTGAAGTGGTGCTTAAGAGTTGTACAAGTAGCAACAGCTGGTGGCGACAGAACTTAAATTGAATTAAATGTCTATAATTTAGTTAAGTTTATTAAATTACTAGTAAATGAGTATAATTTGTTGAGTTTCACCATTTACACCGACAGTTTTGTTCATGCAGGTGCAAGTGAGGTCTTTTCGCGCCATAAATTTGACACGTGTCACTTTTGTGATAGAGTTCGCGCCAAAATACGTTCAGAATTAAATAATGATTTTAGTTGTGACGAAGATGAAGTGTTTTTACTAGTTTATTTTACGTAATATATGGTATCTATTTAAAGAGATGTATTATTAGTTTATTTAATGGAATAATTAAGAATATAAAATTTTATTTACAATTTATAGGTACATATGAAAATCATAAAACAGAAAATTTTTTCTACCTATGAAAAGAAAATGATTTAAATTAACAAATTCGATCATGTAGGTAATTTTCTACATGATCAGATACACAAGATTATTATTATAAATAAAAAGATATAGTTTTATAGATGCATACTTTTTTATGAAGTTTTAATTTATATTTTGTATTATGAATATTCCTTACAAAATATTTTATGTCGAAATTATTAAACTTTTTTTTAAATAATAATTACAAAAATTTCTACATTTGTATAAACAATGTAACAGCTATTGAAATAAAATTGATAGTGAGTATATTTTTTTTTCTAAAAGTTTCATAAATTATTTAAAATTTTCTATAAATAATAAGTTCTTACCCTTTTCGTGGAAATCACTCCAATTATGATTTTTTTTTATTATCACATTAACGAAAGCTTATTTTCTTTTACTGAAGGCTGTAACTATTGTCACGTGGTCGTCACTACTGAAGTGGACACCCGCGGATCCACTGTCGCTAGCGGAACAGCGAATGAATAGAGACGGCCCTTCTACTTTGTGTTACATTTGCTCGTTTGCACGAATCTATCTGTATAATAATTTAACAAATATTTATTATTACTGATACAAAGTTACAACTATACACAAGTACTTTTGGTTTTTAATTTTTACCTATTATTATATATTTTTTGTGTAATTACAGATTTAATTTTATGAAGCCACTAAATGAGTGTCCGTAAATAGTTTATTTAATCCATAATCTTTAAAAGTTATTTTGAATTAGGCAATAATAAATAAAAACTCTAAAAAACGTTGAAATTTGTAGACATTTTTCCATTACATTTTTATCAAGGGCTTAATATACATAATAGCTTAATATAGTTTCAGTCGCATGCCATAGACGCAAGTGCGCGCTGATACAATTGTTCAACTAAATGCAATGATCATGCAGTGTTAATATCGCCTCGTGGCCCCTATGTTACACATATGTATTATACCGGATTCCCTATTCCATTAGCGTTCATAAAGACGATGATAATTCCTGTACATATCCAATTCTTGTGCAGAATTCGATGCAATCGAAGCACTACATTTTTTTTTTAAATCTCATGGGCAGTGATTTAATAAAACATAATAATATTGCGGAATCACTTTGTGCCAAAATCAATTTAAATTTACAGTTTTGTTTTACAAGTTTGTAATAAAATTTAGAATAATGGTAAACGTAGATTCTCTGTAATTAATTAAGCAGATATCATATTGATGTTTCTGAAAATCCCTTGACAAATAAATAAAATACTATTACTTTTTTGAAATCATCAAAATGTTATTCTGTTATTCTTCCAGAATATGGTGAGTGTACTAAACACTACGGTCCATTACATATATAATTAAGAAAATAACGTATTAATTTATAACAAAATATAAACAACTAAGTGATAGTCGTCTCTATATCTTCTTTATTATCTCGCCTAGAAAACCATGACGTTTATTATTACGACATCCTCTCACACATATAACAGTGCAGTCCACGTGCCGGCCGGTACGGTTATATATGTTGCTTTCGGTGCTAAGCCAAGCTCAGCTGGGGGCGGCGGGCGGTGATGACATACAAGTGCCGATGTATCGCTGTCAGAGTATTGCGGCTTTACGTGCTACTGCCTTGTTTGAACCATCGACCCTGCAGTTTGTCACCCTTGGTTGAGTCAAATAAGTTATTTTGAAACCTACGTTACAGATAATACAGTCGAATTCATAAATGTGGCTGTAATGTATGCTAGATCTGATTTTGTGTACAAAAGATTTTTCATCATTTTAATTGAAATTCAATGATTTAAGATGAATAAGAGATGAATAGAATTTTTAAATGATATACATTTTAAGCGAATGTCTATTTTGCTTATTACAAAACATTTAGTTCAATAAATTGAATACAGTGAAATATTTCAATTTATATTTTAAGTAATAGAGCGCTGACCATAACATGATGTTTCTTTTATTACAATTGGTATATATACAATACTTTCTAAAAATTACCGATATTCAATATGCGTATACACTTCTACGTTGGCTATTGGGCTAAGCCAAAGGACATAACTACATAATAAAAGTAAAATTATGTTGTCATTTTTATTTCCTATTTATCTCTGTAATCGTCTCTAGCTACTTTACCACTTATGGTTTATCAATATATAACTTTTTTTACTATTACAACAGGGGTTTTTACGGCTTGCGCTGTGACACGCTATTTGACAGGTATCTTTAAAACCAATTAGTTAAAAAAAAAAAACTAGTTCACATACTACTGTGTCCCACGAAATGACAGGTGTTTAGTGAAATTATGATTACCTTAGTTCACTTGGTAAGACGTCGTGGCCATGAATATTTTTTTTTTCGTTTAACGGAGCTCTTTAAAATTTATAAAGTATAAAGCCGGGCTGACACACTGACCAGTACATTCTTCAAGCTTGCATTGTTAATGACGGTCAGTTGTGTAATCTAATGAGGGTGCTAGGGAGACAATCCTGAATTGCAATAAATATCTAAAATGTACAATAAAATATAATTTGCCAGTGTCGAATGTCTTGGTTAGGTCTAGGGAGATTCTGACATGGTCTACTGTATCGGTGATCTTATGTAATGACGCATCTTTCGAAATGTACTTTGATGTACACACCTAATATTATCCTCATCTGTTAAAACGTATCTATAGATTGGTTCAAATTTTTGTTACTTAATTATAATATTGGTATATACATCACATCATCGACGTAGTATTTAGACAAAATAAAAAAAGTAATATAAGGGAAGAAATAAAACACCTAATTTACATATGAACGTTAATTCATATTTAATAAATAAATACATTTTATTGTATTTTTTTAAATAAAACTATTGTAAGTGACTATGTTGTAGCAACTCTCAACAACTTTATTATAATACAACATATATAAGGTGACGCTGCACGCGTTTATTGCTTAGTGCTACATTTACATAACAATTAATAACTAAGAGATATATATTAGGTGAACTCTTCAATATACATACACGGTAAGAATACAATAAGTTAGTAAGTTTTGTTTATGTTACAGAAAACTTAAAGAATCCCTCCAACTCAAACGCTATTACTAAAATTAATATTAACTATATAAATATTAACCGAAACGTGCCTCGAAATAGGAAAGTTTGATACATCATGTAACGTCTATTGTAATTAAAATGCATTTTTATAAACTGTTATATTTGTGTTGGTTCTTAAATTTATGTCAAACTCGAAGTACGGAATTTTTATTATTACATTTAGAATAGACAACGTGAACACAAGGAAAAATATATCTTTGGCTTCAAGCGAAATTTACAAAAGCATTTGTTATCTTTCAATTTTGCGGCGTATATAAAATACCCATTGGTAGTTTGGTTAAGAGAAAAATCATTAATTTAGAATACACCGCAGTCTCGCATCCCTTGGAAAATGTTGTTGCACATTCGTGAAAAGGTTTCGTAAATAGTTCTCCAAGGTACTGCGTGACGTTTTTAATACCAACGAACTGTCCCACTTGAAAGACGCTTGAGATTATGCGAAACGATCAAACGCGTTATAATTTAAGTTTAATTCATAAAGTAGATAAATTTACCCAGACATTTAATTCATTAATGAAAATTTATAATCAATTCCTTCCTTTTAAATTTAACGATTTACACATTTATATTAGAGTATAGGTTTTATATATGACAATTTCTTTCAGCCACAGTTATACTTATAATTCTTAAAAAAGTCCCAATAAGATAAAAGATGACGTGTTCAAGATATATCCATTAAACGAATTTGCTAACAAGTTCAACATATATATTTTCAATTCGAGTTAATTCATCGTTAATGAAATTATCAAAAGTAAAAAAAATGCTCAATTGAAAACAACATATGAAAACATACCGGTTATTAATATAAGAAATTTGAGAGTTACAAACTGTGACCGAAGGAACAATGAAGTTACAACACAATTATATTGAAAACGAGGCCTTCATATAGACATAAGTTTTATATAGAGATTCAATGAATATAATATTTTTACTGGACAGAATATTTAGACGATTCTATACTGCTCCTTGTTTTCGTACACTAAGGTTTAGAGAATAAGGGACCGGTTCAAATATTTAAAACGAACCTTAACGTATTACATTTTAGGATCAAAATCCTATTGTATTTAATATTTATCATTCGCGCTTAGGAATGTAACTCATTAAAAATGGACCCGGCAAATAGTAATAGCCGACATGAATTCATAGATTATGCAAGAGATAGTTGTTTTGTATTCAAAGAGAATCAATCAATTGTATATTTAAACCCACGTATCAAATAGTAGAAACAACAATCCTACAAAGTCAACAGTGCCTACATCAGAAACAACTCATGATGCTGTAACGGCCGGCTGTCTCTTTCTTATGCGATAGGAATAGATAAGGTCACACTGAAACATACGATAATCGTGTAAGAGAGGCCGGCCATTATTGTAAATCACTTATATCTATTCAGTTAAAAATATGGTAATTTCAGTAAGTTATATCGGTAACGTTCAGGTTTTAACTAAATGTAAAAGTTTATAAACGCCATTAGAAAATCAACATTCGAGTAGAAAAGCTAATTATAAAAAATTGTGACAAGATGTAAATACGTATAGGAATCGTGTTGTTAGAGTTTTATTAGTGTAGTAGAAAATAGATTAAAATTGTATCATACGATAGATTATCATATGAACAGAAACTTTCTACAAAACATTCGATGAATAGGTCTATACTATGTAATAAAATGCCAATAGAATCATATTACCTGGAAAACTTTATTCTAATATCAATTGTCGATTTTATTTAGAATTATTTATGGAAATTTTAAATTATTGACTTTGATTATATCGTCCTTAGTAAACAATACAATTACGAATATTTATAAAACCACATATCAGACAAAGTAATGCAGAAGTTTTATTAAACAAAAACTATTTATTTCAAAACAAAAGAAAACAAAGTATGTATATTTTTCTTTTAATAGAAAAGCGCAGATAGCCCATATTTTTAGAATAATGTGTGCCCTGTAATGATATAGGGACAAGAACATTAACAATGAAGTAACATTACCGAAATATTTAAAGACAAAACTTTCGAAAACCTCTAGTAGAACTGTTAAGTGAACTACGCTATGTATTTTTATTCTTCAAATCGCCTACAACACTAATAAATTCATCAACAATATATGAATAAATTCGTATTTCCAATGTAAATATAATATGCGGTATTAACTTTTAATTTCCAAATTTAACGGCGTATTTGTGCTGAAAGGAATTTTTAAAATATCGTGAATCTACTTTCTGCTATTGCGTAATCTATTCCGAACGTATTTACAATTATTCTAAAGAAAGATAAAACTTTTTAAATGCATATTAGAACAAAGTAATCGTTAATACATTCTTGCTTTTGGTAACGCGCGTTTCGTTTCCGGTGATCTATCTATTTAATAGATTTTATTTTTTTTTTATATTGAAATGCACTTTTTTTAAATCAATCATCCAGATATTTTAAGGTTTATATAAATCCCATAACCACCTCGCAATGAGCAACCGTAACCTGTAAAACATAGAATGTATTTTTGAACAGTGAATATCTATTGAACAGCTTCTACATAAATGAACCCTCCGATGTACGCTACAGAACCCTAAATCTCTTTTCCAAAAAACATGGACCCCAACGTTTCCGAAAATACCACAATTATCCTTTAATTATATTTGGTATAAGTTTCGTTACTTGACCGTCGATTCGATTAATCGATGTCAACGCTACACGCTGACGTGTCTAAATCGTTGCAACTTCATATTGTCGATAAAGACAAAAGTCATAGCGAACACTAGTCGAGACAATAAATTCGTCTACCATTGGCACCAACATCAAACACCCTATTGCAGTTTAAAAACCAAACCCAAAATTCTTATCCGGATCTTGTCAACATTTTTTATTCCACAACTGAAAATGACGTTACCTCAAAGTATATGCACTTGGTACAGTCGCGTACTATTTGACTGTCCAATCGAATCATACAGTTAATATTGATCCTTTTGATATAAGGAAATGTTTAAGATGGCACTTAAGAAAAAACTATGTGTTATATTGCGAATTAAGAAAACATCGAAAATCTGTTAAAGAATTCTGGAATATTCCATTATATTGCACGTCGTTGGCAATTTAAACTTCCGTACTCTTCCCGACTTGTCCTTTCGCGTCAGGTACTCCAGAAGCGCTCAGTTTGCGTTGGCGTCCAGGGAAGATACCTCCGAAGAGACGTCCTAAAAAGAAACAAATTTCATATTATTATAAAAATATATACAATTTTTTTTTAAATAAATCTTTCCATTGCGGAAAATGGGTAGTAGTATTTAAACAACTTTTTTGTAATTAACCTAGATAATTAATGAAGCACAAACTAAAAATCTCCATCGATAATCGTTTTGAGGAATAATTTTTACTTGTCACAAATGTTTATTTGGGACTATTCGTATCACGTCATTTACTAGAAAGGTGACTAGCATTTTAGTGCATTTTGTCTTATTTTTTGTCACTACACTAAAACTATTACGACACAAAAAAATCAAAAACATCCATTCAATTTTAATAAACTTTACGCATCATTTCCGATGTTAATTCATTTAACCTTGATATTAGGTAAGTAATTTGGATTAAACATTAACCTAAAAAAAAAATAAGTGAATTTACCTGGTGACCGTTGCTCATTAGGATGCCGGGGCGAGGTCGCGTGCAGGGCGTTGCGGCTGCCCTGCTGGAAGGATACCGACATGCCGCTATCCAGCGAACCCACTGAGCCCCTTCGCTGGAGCCGTTCAGCCGCTAGGGCCACTGTAATAAAATATTTAGTTAGTATTAATATTTCTCGATTATAAAAAAAGTTATCATTTATTTATTTATTACTGTCGAATAAAACGTGGTGGTGACCATTAAATTTTAAATCGTCCAACAAGATGGCACTGTTTATGACATAATTTTAAATTTATATATAAAATATGGTAAAACAGAACATACATTCCGAGTCCATATGAGTAGTAGTCTTGATGATAGGAGATTTTACGAACCCGCCTGATTAGCTCTACCAGCCTCAAGTTCAATTCTGTCGTCATAATAGAATTGCCTTGTCCTGACAGTCATATGTAGGAGAACTAGAGCATTATAGGAGAGTAGGTTTCACCATCTATGGTCTATCACTTAACATTATGTAAAGTTAAGGTAAAATGTTTGTAAATACATGTTGAAAAAAATTACATGACATCTACGTTAGTGACGTAAATGACCTGGATCGTTGATATCGACGAGTGAGTTGCTGAGGACGTTCCTCTTTATGATGTTGGTGGGCGGCGGGTTCTGCGACAGGCGCGACGGTGCCGCCGGCGCCGGACCGGCGGGAGGGGGCGGTACCACCACGCTGCAACACCGAAACAACATCAATAAAATATAATTTATCGATTCAAACGTTACTTAACGGAACTCTTTTATTTAATAAATAACAAAATTTCCAATCTTTTTCCATAAAACGATGTGTCTCCTGGAGATCTCATGCGTTCGAGGGCATGACGTGGAACGACGTGGCATTAAGATTATTATTTAGTTATAATATTTGTGATTAAAAAAGCGAATATTAGCTAAATATTTTTTGTGTTTTAAAGAATCGATAAAAGTTTTCTAAAAGTTTTTATTTTATACGAGACAAGAACAATGTTTTTATTATGGTAATAAAGTAAATACGTCATGATATAGCTAAGTTAGTTCCGATATTCACACAGGATCACGCAGTGCTACAAGTTTAGAGAAGTAAGAAAATAATTCCTGGCATCATCATGTCCTTTAAAACGTAACGCAATAAGGTAGGTCAGTTACTTGTTTCGCAAGAAGAGGTACGAGAAAAGAATTTCCTTCGAGTGATACCAATAATCAAAAAAGATTTCTGTAATGGATTTATCGATAATATAAAAATAGTTACCCGTGTACATGCACATGGTCCATGCATTGCTGGTGGTCAATTTCAACGTCCGCTACGCCGCTGTCCCGGTTCTCCATTACTGTAATTAATCATGAAATAAAAGTTCTCAATTTTTCATGTCAGCAACTCTCTCTTCTGAGTAGCAAAAACAAAATGAAAAGACTATTGAGCAAAATCAGACGACCAATGTAACGTTAAGTCGTGAAACTGTAACTTTGTCCTTGGTTTATTCAACCTTCTTGACATATTTAACAGGTTTGAATATAATCACCGGATAGATCTTAATGTACTAGGATAACATAAACAGAGGACGAGAGTGTTGGATAGTGGAATGTTTTTTCAAATCCGCCTGGCTAATTCCCATAGACATAAGGAACTTTCCAATGAAACAGCATTGTTGTGTTCCGGCAGTCATGTATATACATGTGAGCCAGATTATTCTGAGCGAACACATTTGACAATTTGCGCGTTCTTTGACACTTAACATCACTTAATACGTCTTTTAAGGTTAAGTGTTGGGCGATGCCAATAAATGTGACGTACTGACCGTTCCTCGTACCGGCGTTCCCTCCGCGCCCCTTGCCGCGGTTGAGCTCGCCTTCGATGCGCATCGCCTCCATCTCGTCCATCTCGGCAATGCTCTCGCGCAGGTCCTCCGCGAACTTGCAGCGGTCGTGTTCGTTGCGTGCGTTGAACGTAGCCAACCGGCGTCCGTCTACGCGCCGGGACAGGCGTATGCCGAACGGGTAGTCTTAAAACAAAATAATTTTTAATTTAAATCCAATTAATAACAATAATTCCAGTATAAAGATATTTTGTATACATTTTTATAAGAATAGTCCCCTGTAGCGCAATGGTCTTCCGTTTGCGTTGTGATATGGAAGTCCTCGATTCAAATTCAAATTAGTAGTGGAGTTTAGATGGCAGTAGTCAAATAATGTTGTTCCGACATTGCTGTGTTCAATAGCTTTCCTGTGTTCCAGAAGTTATACATATGCGAACCAGAGTATTTTGGACGAAAACGCTTCACTATTTAAAAAAATTCGCGTTAATAATAAACTAATACCAATATAATGTTCATTTCACGTAATAATTTAACTGTAGATCAATAGAGAGAACTACATAATATTACTCACGTGGCACCGAGAACAGGTTCACGACCATCCCGCACAGTGGGAATGACTGCCTGAAGGTGTACGTCACCGACGACTTCTTCTTGCTGAAGATCTTGGTAATTACCAGCAAATCGTTGAACAGGAATACCTGAATATATAACCATAATATATTAACATATTTGATTGCCTTTGTAGCGAAGTGTTTTGCCGCTTGCCTTGTTAACTTGGTCCCGGGTTTGATTCCAGGGTCACATGAGTAATGGAGTATGGATGGTGGCATGTTTTTCTTTAGAACTCGATGGGCTAGCTACCACCGTCAATGTCGAAATGCCGTCATAACAAAATGACTGTGTAGTCATACATTTATGAAAGCCAGAAAAATTTAGACAAGCACACTAACCCGTCTATGCCTTTATTTTATTGTCTTCAGTGTCAATTGCGATCATGTGTTAGCTTATTGTGTGATTGGAATGAATTATTCTTTACAACACATTTTAAAAAGTAGACTGATATAAACTTTACCTCTCTTTGATGTACGCCAGGACGCTCCTTCTTATGAATGTCGGGTATTTCGTAGAGGCGGCAGTAGCAGACGAGCCGCCGGTGTGGCAATGCGAGGTGCGGTTTCTTGCCGACGATTGTGGCTTGCACTTTCATCACCTGCAAAATAAGATATGATAATAAATTAAGTCATAAACAAATATTAACATGGTTACATACATTAACATTATTGACATATGTCTCATTTTTTCCAAATTTATTTCTCTTATAGTTCCATTTAAATTTAAATATAGAGAGCAATCTAAATTACTTTTTTAATATAAAAACTATACAAAACCAGCCACCCATGTATGAAAAGCAGATAGGAAAATAATTTTCCATTTAGGTTTCGAATAAAAATTACTAATGAGAGTCAATAAATTTATTACCGAAGTTGTAATGGTATTAGTATGTGAATGTGGGTTCTATTACCTGTGTAACATGGTCGCTTCCGGGTCTGAACTCGCTTGCCTTGACCCGGTCATAGATGCCGGCGAGCATGTCGCGGTCTATGTCGCCGCAGTCGTCGATGCCGCGCAGGTTGCGCACGAAGTCGTCCAGCGACATGCGCGCCTCGGGCTTCAGATTAGGCGTGTGCAGGTCTGTGTTCAGCATTATAATAGCGAAAGCCAACACGAAGATCTGCAAAAGAAATCGTGTTCATGTCTCGTCAAAACAGATCCACAGATATACTGTAATATATATATATATATATATATGACATAATGTACATATCTTTGTATTTGGAATTTTGTACGTTTCTAACTTCGTATGGAATTGTCACTCTTAAACCACTACATTGATTTTGTTCTTATTAATTTGTAAGTTATGAGTAGAGTGTGTAAATGAAGTGTATTCTTGGTAACAATATAAAATAGCCATTGGAACACCTGATGAATTATGACTGAGAATAAGGCAGGAGACAGTCTTAACGGCACCAAAGGTAGAAAAAGGAAGTAGTGAATTTAACTGTCACAGAACCTATAACCACTTAACATCCGACAAGATTGTGTCCGAGTACTAACTTATATCTTAGAAATAAAAGAGATGGCACGTACCGTATCCTGTGTGCGCAGACGCTGTACAAAGTCGGTGTTGCACACGCAGTACCGCCGCGCGAATGCTTCAACCAGCCGCTCGATTTTTTGCGCCTCGCCCGGCAACCGGAAGTGGCCCTGGTAGCGACGCAGCGCCACGTCCACAGCCATACCCGACAGGTCCAGCTCGTTTACGAAGCATCTGGAAGTTTATATAATTTTTTTAATAATTTACTGATTCAAGCATTACTTTGCGGAATCGCATGACTAAATAAAACAAAAATTAATTTGCTAATTTACGCTTTGTTTAATCGCAAAAACTATGTCTAACATAGAATCTCAACGCGTTTTGCCACTACACGATGTATTACTCTTGGTTAAGATGAGTATTATAACTCTATTTCTCGAAGACTAATCTTATCTACATTTTTCTTTTTAAGAGTAATCGTTAATGTCATAATTAAAACATACTATCTAACCGCTTCCACATCTTTTCTACCTTTTTGAAAAATTTATTCTAATTACATCTCATATCGTTAGTTTTGAATTGTGGCGTCGTGAATTATTGTATAATGTTATTATAATTAGTTAACCATATAATCACTTACTCAAGCACGGCCATATTGAACGGGTTCTGAAGATTGCCCAAATACTCTCCGATCATTTGCTTGCTAAGACCCTTCCTTGTGATAAGGAACCGAGCCACCCCTCGCGGCGAGTTCTCCAAAAATCCACGTGAAATCAGATAGGCGATGCCGCGCTCCGGTTTCTTATTGAAAAGATTTAACCCGACTCGGTATTGCCGTTTGCGGACCGTTTCGGAAACCTGGAACATAAGTGAAAAATTGTTATATCAACACGTAATTATCATAGACTACATCTTCACAAGCCATCAGGTGGGATAGAGGTAAATAAAACCTGTTTTTATTAAACAGTCTATCATCCAATGACAAAACCGTCTCGTAGACTAAGATGAAATGAAGAGATAATTATATTAACATAACGGTTTTATACTAATAGCTAAAAGGTTAGGATAGTTGTTATTATACAGGTAGGTGTGTCATTTATTATATATTCAAACCTTCCCAATATTTTTACAACGTACCGCTGTAACCTTCATCGGCTGGTGTGTGTGCGGGTGGTGTTCGTGTTGCGGTCGGCAGCATGCGGTGGGAGGGGGCGGGGCCTCGTAGTAGGGCGGAGCCTCCTGTCGCTTCCACACCGCGAAGCGCTCGGCACCCTCGTACAATGAACCGGAGGCGGTGCGCTGGTGTTGCTGGAAGTGCTGCTCTTGGATGTGTACGTGGGGTTCCTTGGATCATATACATTGATATTTGAACCTTTTGTAATCAAAGGCAGCTAAGCCGTCGTGTTTAGAGTTAAATTTTAAATAACTTCCACTTCGAGTGAAGTAGTTTTATAATAAACGACGTTATAATCGTAAGAAGAAGGTAAGCCGTTAAAAAAGTTAATAGTTTGCACTCTAAAGGCGACGCATCGCCATCAAACTTTTTCGAAAACAGGCATTAATGTATATATACAAATAATGGGATAAAAGTTACATACTTTAACAAAGTTTGTTTTGATAGGTATCCGTTTTCTTTTTGTTCTAAACATGTGTGATTTTGTAATATATTGTCTGCCTTTCGCGCCAAAACAGGTGTGACTGTATAGCAATGTCACAATGTTTATAATTGCTTACCGGTGCTCTAGGTTGGTAGGGTTGGTGGTAATGATGGCGATGCTCCTGCGATGACGACGAGGAGGAGGACTGAACGGAGGACATGGAACCTCCGCGTACCACGGCGCCACATTCCGCGCGACGTAGCGACACGGGACTTTCGGCACTGAAAGAAATTTAATAAAAAATATTAAAGTTTAACAATTTTAAATAATCAAATTACAACTAAGGGAACATTATAATGGTCGGTATCACAACTATTTTAAATGAGCGTGTTATGACGATAGTTCAAATTTAGATGCTCGTTAATATGGAAGTAAAAAAGTTGTTATGTTAATTAGCATTAAATTAACTAATGTGGAATGACAAAGATTTTTCTAATATATTGTTCTCATTATGATTAACATTACATGTAATTTGTGGAGAGGTACTTTAAATAGGAATCATTGTCTATTATTTTCCAATCATACGTTAACTATTATCCGAATATAAGAAATAAATTATGGCCTGACTCAAGTTATATTTTTCCATATAATAGAGTGATATGAACAAGAAATGTTACTTGAGCGTGATGCTGCTGGTCCTCTTGGGCACCTCGGGTGGCAGGCGCCGCGCGTTCGCCGCCTGTATCGCGGCCAGCTGCTGCTGCTGGCGCGCGGTGGGCGAGGACAGCGGCTTGCCGCCTGACGACAGCAGATTACCGTATATAGGACCTGGAATTTACAAACAAAATATTATCTATAGCCGAATAGCACTCGACCTCAATAGCACATAGTGTTATAATCTTTGATCAAATATTAGACCTAAATCACAAGATGTTAAGTGACAGTGAGAATGTATATGGTGAAGTGTGCTCGCTCAGAATACTTATGGCTCCCACATATATGACTGCTGGAACATTGTAACGCTATTATGGCGGCAGTTTGACACTGAGGGTGGTAACTAGCCAGAAAGAGTTCATAAGAACGGTATGACCATCAGAGAACTTCACTCATATACCCCAAGAATCGAACCCGGGTAATGTATGCGGTAAATCAATGCGCCACGTAGGCTGTAATCTGCTGCACAATCTAGGTGAAAAAGGAAAATATGTATAAATGTAATGTTCAGCAGTCTACAATATAATAATAATAAGCACATTTTATTAAACTAACAAAAGACTAAGACTAACTTATACTGACTAAATTATATAGCACATATTTTTACAAGTTTTTTGTTTAAATAACATTATATTTATTACAGAAATGTATTATCGTACTATAATATAATCAGGGTTATTATTTTTTTTGATATTTTGAATAATAAAAACATTGAAAACGATTTTGTTCATTTCCGTTAACCGTAACAAATAACTGATAAGCGGTAGTTCCGAAAATAACTATACCCATATAATTTTTGTATATGTTTATATGGTATTATATAATTGAAATTGATAAGAATTGTCGTATTAATAACATTAACAAGGGACCAACAATCATAAATAGTAAGAATCGTTACTTTAAATTCGAATGACAATGAACTTTAGTCATGCTCTTGACAATTTTATTGTTATCACCCGTAGAATATATATTAATCGCGTTCATAATGAAATCAATGGAGCATACCGGTGTTATTGAGCAATTGGTGATTGTGCAGAGATTCATTGTGCGAGGAGGACGTCGATATGTTGGTAACGGAGCCGCTCACCGAACAGCTGCATACCTGGGGAATTAACACTTCCATTTAAATGTCTCATTAAACACGACTAAATTTGACAGCTTGGAAATAAGGTGCTTTATAAATTTTTTTTATTTTATAAAAATTAAGAACGAATATATATGACACTGGGTATTGGAATATAACGTAAATAACAACATACTGAATGAAATATTTTTTTTTTCAACTTTCACACGCTTATTTTCATAGTTCATAAAAATAAACGAATTTACAATGTTTTAATCTCCTTTACCGCTTGACTTGTAAAACTAATTTCCGAGCATATTTCTGATAAGTAGTACAGTATACCATCCCAAACGTCAAAATGCTGCCTTAACAGCATCGCTTTGCTTGGGGAGTCACACATATGACAGCCAAAATCTTCAGAGCGAAAGTGCTCCAGCATATTATTTACATATATTTTTTGTTTATATAAATAATATCTATATGTATATATAGTTTGACACCGATAATTTATAATAAAAAGAAATATTTACGATAATCACTTTGAAATATTGTAAGAAGATAGTCTTTCATGACGATGTATAACGATAAGAATATGTGTTACAGTGTCAATGACCGTGCGCCTTGTTATAAAAAAAATTACAAAAAGAAGACATGTCCTATGAAAATAACTCTATATATCCGCAATTGATAATTCACATAAGACCGTATAAAAACTAGTATTAATCAGTTGTTATCTATATCATAGCAATAAACTTTGTAATCATTATCACGAATATGCGAACACTAAAGGAAAAGACGATAGTAAGAGGTAAGACATGTGTCGATTGATTTGAGGTCTTCAATAGCAGTGGAGAAAATACTCACATATAAAACTTTTCAATCACTTCGAAATAACAGTATTTTTATGATATAAAATTGAAATTTACTATACACGTTAGTTACACAAAATATCGTAATCAATTGTATATTAATATCAACAAATTATGAAGGTAATAAAATTTAATTACCGGATTGCAATTGCACTTTGATCACACTAATATTTATTTATTTATTAAAAATGTGTATATACAGTGTAATGTGCATAACATTCATAATCTTAAATCTTAAACCTGTAACAAATACACAATTACACTTCGTAACTATTATAGAACACTTTTAAAAATCTTGAAATAATTTAATAATATAATAGGACAAGCCGTACACGACAAAACATAAAATTAAGAAACTGCGCAATAAAATATATAGAAACTTAAAAAATAAACTACACATTACAGGCTGCAGAGATCTTATTTTTTAAATTTTATAAAACTGACAATATTTATAACAAAACCTGGATTTTTTAAGTCAATAAAATAAAAGATATAACTTATTATTATATTTATTGGGGAATGTTCTACTAAATTGTTGTAATTGCTGACTTCCGCGTTATAACAAATGAATAAAACAAATAAAAAAATAAAATACAAACACTATACGTTCCCCGAACACCGATCTCGATCACGTTTATGACAGAAAAGATGTTATCTCTCTTCACCAGTTTCCTCAACAGACGCCTAGTCTTGTATCGATGCATTGTTAAAAAAAATGACGCGTGAACTGTGTAAGGCGTTTGCCACTGAACTGATAAGCATTATAAATATTACGTAGGTGCTAAGGATTCTACGCGCGTGATAAATTCGCAGTTAAAAGTTTCATCACGGAATATCTATGCGTTTGAAATTGACTAATAAATCTCGAAGGCCGCTTGTAATAACTTTTTTAAAATAAGGAGAAATAATAATAAAGACCGGAACTCAGTAAAAATTTCCTAGTCAAAACTTAGGCAGTAGTTTCTTGATAAACTATGATTAGAGTGGTGGTTAACTCAGAAAATAATTAAATTAATGAATAGTGTCGGTGTTTGGTTAAAGGGATAGTTATCGGATGCGTAATACTAATAAAACTATGTGTAAAAAATATTAGTAGTATTTATGTAGATGTTATGTTGGAAAACGGCCGCTTCTCGCCATTAATCGTAAAAGTTGTGCCTGTATAAGCATATGTGTTTATATATTTTCATTAATATAAAAAAAAACTACAAAGAGATAAACAGAGGCTTTGTTTAGCTTTCCATTAAAGACTGATGTCGAACTACTATTAGATTTCTAATTTGGTTGCTCGAGACTTATAGTATGATGTAATAGTACTGTTGGTAGACCTGTGGTCAATCTTCGAAAACATTGTCCCGTTCTGTATGGGGAAGTACATGTTATTATTTTAATAACGAAGGATCTTTATTTACGTTACAGAAACTTCTCATCAGATGGCAGTGTATAAATGAACAATGAGCTAGCTTGATCCGAATTTCATATAATGTTAAATGACAATGAGACCATAGATGATTAAGGCTCACGTATATGACGATCATACAAAATTCACCAACATACCCCGCTGTCGGTGTCGACACGGTGATGCGGCGGCATCTCGGTAGCTATCATGTGTATCTGATGGGCTGACTGCTGAACGCGAGCCACCATAGCTTCCACTTCGTTTTGAGTATCGCACGTCAAATGGTTACTGCGAAATTTATGTATAACATATTAAATCGTGTTTCGGGTTAGGTCTCGTTACCCAATGTCACTACAATTCATTTTGGAACACAGTATTGTTTTTACCCAAGTAGACGGTCTTTAGTAAAAGGAAAATTCAATTTATTAAAAAATAATGACACACACACACACACACAAATAGTAAAAGTAATTTAATTAGACAAAATGTAAAAAAATAAATTAAACTACAGCTAAGCTTTTCCTAAATTCGCCAAGAATGATCACTTAAATTTTTCATTTCTTTTAATTCAATTGTTTTAAATATGTCCTTAGTAAAAGCAAGGAGTGAGTAAACCAGGATAAATATGTTCATTACTGAAAAAAGGAAAAAGAGTAATCCTTTCTATAAAAGTACAGTTTACGAAAATCAAAGAGCAGATTTGATCCGTCTTTTAATAAATGATTTCTGATTGGTAAACCGCACGCGTCATAATGTGGTACTCACTTTATGTCCACGTCATGCCTCTCGCGCAGCGACATGGAGCGCATGGGCCTAGTCATGGCGAGCATTTTCTCGGCACCAGCTGGACTCTTCTGCAGTAAGGTGTTGGCGTAAATATCGTTACCTGAAAACACGTATTTAAAGTATAGGGTATTATATAATAAACACATACATATGTAAAAAAGACAAAACAACAGAAACAGAACGAAAAGGACGATTTAATTACAATCAAAGCCAGAAATATATTGATCGAACTTGCTTTACTATCTATACCCTCATTTTCACTTAATAAAAGATGAAATCGAGGTCGAATATATACTAACTGATAAAAAATAAAAATGAAAAATCAGAAACGACCACAATGTCATTTCATCGTTATACTCTTTAACTGCAAAGGGCTTACACTTTTATCCAATTTTCCATATGCATCGTAAATATATTGTCGTATAATATTCGGACTTTTAAGTAACAATAAGGCAGAAGAATGTGAAGCGTGCTATAGCAGATATAAAGAAAAAAATGTCGGAATTTCTCTCTCTTCGCAACTTTCAGTTCTCAGATGCAAAAGCATATCTGAGTAATCTTGAAGGCATACTAAACTGTTTTGGTAGATACAATCTTTTTTAAATATGAAAAACAATTAATCGTCAAAAAAAGGTCCTCCATCCATTTTCGGATTAGGGGATAAATTAGTTATGGTTCTAAATATTTTTATTTTAAAAGTGTAAAAATAAATACCGTTAACGAGTTGTCCGTGATCAGGGCCGTCCTGAAGCCGCCTAGCGTTAGAATCCGCTGCCTTGGCCATGGCCGTGATGGCACTGAACTTCTTCAACAGCTGTCTCCTTCTAAACGCGCGCTGTATAGTGACCGCGGCGCGACGCGCTCTCAGTCCACCGTATCTCCTTTCAAGGATCTCTACTTGCTTATCCAAGAGGTCCTGTGACATCTCATAACGGCTGGAATGATAATAAGATCTATGAAAAACTGTTAAAACGTGTTAAGCCAAACAAGGTCACGTGTGATGTAATGTTCATAGATATTTGCTTAGGTCCAAACGTGAGTGAGTTTAAGGTGACTTGTTTGAAGTGTAGTAAATATTACTACGATGAAGGAAACGAGAGGAGGTGAATGATTTTTTTTAAATTTTACTTAATTAAATGATGCAATGGTTTATACTTGCTAAAAGAGCGAATGGCAAAGATTGTTTCAATGAACTAACAGTCTTATGTTTCCATGTCAAGCTATATAGTTTTCGTACAGAACTTGAAAAATGTTCAAAAGAGATAAGACTAAACTACGTACTCGTTTTCAAAACATGTCATGCTTAAGATTTTTTCCGTGCCGATAGTACGAAAATAGTTTTAATCGAAGTAAATATTTATTGAATATATCATTTTATTGAATTGTTTAATGCGAAGCTAAAACAAGAATTAATTAAACAGAAGTGCTTATTTACAATAATGTTATTTTATTAGAAATAAATGTTACCGAATAATAAACTTATTTTGATAAATGTCGCAAAATTATCAAAAATTATTGGAGATTGATGTGTCAAGGTAAAATTTTATAGGTATTTATAAAAAAATATTTTTTTAATAATTTATAGTAAATTAGAACTAATTAAATATGTGTACTTATTTGTGTTTAATGTTTATTTCTGCAATTTCTTACCAGTTTAACTTAATATAATTAAAAATGAAACAATGTTAATAGCAATTAGATAAGAACATCATGCTATATTTATGTTACAACAATCTAAACGCTCTTTTAGAAGTTACTCATACATTACAAAGCTTTCTCGTTAATGTTCCAAAAGTTATAACGAATTTTGCGAAGGAAGTAAGTTATCTAAGGTAGGTTCACAGTACAAGCATTCCTGAGGTGGGGGGGACGTACCCTCTAGTCAATTTACCCCTCTTAGGGGGCAAACTCGGGTCTTTTGGGGTTATCCCCGTTGTTCCAATGATCCCAACGTCTGTGCCACGCCTATGAAAGGAATCAAATTAGATACACAAAGTAAACCAATGCTGTAAATATGAGCA
This sequence comes from Pharmacophagus antenor, assembly GCA_018245475.1. NCBI lineage: Eukaryota > Metazoa > Arthropoda > Insecta > Lepidoptera > Papilionidae > Pharmacophagus > Pharmacophagus antenor. The sequence goes on along the minus strand of DWQX01000521.1, from coordinate 2,644 downwards.
GCAATCAGTCTATAAAAAGAAGTATAAAAACATTGTATACACCCCTTCACCAAACTACAATACAGCTGAAACGGTACAATAATTTTGAAGATTTAATACGAACGGATATAATGGAAATACCCGCAAACGGTATTGAGCATAGTTAATTATGAAAAAAAATATTATCTACAAGAAATTTACTTGATTTACGTACAAGTTGAAACATACAACAGACTAATCTGTATAGAAACTAACGTATACCGCAAAATGTAAAAACTGATAGTATATTCTGCGTTTAGGTAGTATGTTGGTTATTCAGGTCAGGTCAGCATTTTAAACTTAAGAAAATAAACCTTATATACATAGTGAATTTTGAGGCCACGTTTGAAATGAGCTATGTATGCCAAAAAATTACTCTGTAACGCCCCATTATGCGGAAGATATGCGACAAAACTTAAACATATCACTACTTAAAATCCAGTTCTGAGCATAAAACGAGTGAAGTAAAAATATCACATAATGTATATTACATAGCTCTTTTAAACCATTTAAAAAACTGCTACAAGTTAGCAGTATTTAATGATTTGATTAATTACAGTTTTCAATAGTACTAAATCGCTGTAAAAGCTTTAGGTAAAATGTGTAATTTATCACAAAGTAGAGCTGCTATGAAAGTTATTGTTGTTGTTGTTTTTTTTTGTTGTTGTTGTTAGACTGATTTAGTGGACTATGAGGTCTCCAGCCTCAAAACTAGCAAACTCGAAGACGTTTTATTTGCCTTATACGATGAACAGGGGCTACCATAGTTCTACTTTCAATAGCCTGAGACTGCAGCCCTGGAAAGTGGTAACGGCTTAACCGATCTTCTTGAACGGAGATTACTATGTCGATGGTTGATAGATACATTTCAGAGATATTTCGTGTTTCCGCCCTTAGTATGATGGTATATACCTGTTGTTGTGGACGGCTAGTCCGAAGCCCTCCGGCGGTGCTGCAATGTAGAGCGGGGGCGCAGGCTCCGCAGCCGCCGCGCAAAGCCCGGCGCCCGTCGACGCGTTCGATGCCGACGAGCATGACGAGTTCGAGTGGTTTAGAGCTGGAAATAATTTTATAATTCGAAATACTATCGGTTTACTGTTTAATTGAAAATACTATTGCGATATTGTCAATAAAAAATGCATGCACAAATATAAAAGAATATAATCTTTTTGAAACACGTTTTTGTAATTAAACAATGTACACGGAATCTGCATCTAAAGTATATCTTATGTATATTAGAATTTGTTTACCAGATTTAAATTACCTACAACCCAATGTGTCATGGGTTTGTTCTTTTCTAGAAAAGGTTATTCTAATCAATATATAAAGCAAAGTATAGGTAGGTATAACTTTATATTTTTTCTTGCATAATTCCATGTGTGTTTAGTGAGAGATCGTGAAACACTCGAACGTTATCTTTCTTATCATTATAAAAGTTAAAGGCGATTACCCCTTTATGGTGTCGGAAGAGACAACATTGGTATGCAAACATTTCACATTCATATTAAAATGTAAATATCTGGTAGATTACAACAGCAAATACTTGTCCCATTTATGGGAAGGAGAGATGGGTAGTAGAAACCCTATTGGGAAGGAAAAAGGAGGAATGCAGTAATACCATCGCTCATAAATGAAGAGAACAGTAGAAATTTGTTTTTAAAGTTCTGTAAAGTAATATTTAAAAGAACAATAGATAGTAATAAGGGATAAAAATAGAATTAGAAAATAAGGAAAATGCGAGATGTAACACTGAGATGAAGGTAAAATTAGATTAAAAATAAATATAAGATAGAATAAGAGATTGTAAAAAAATAAAAATTCGATGTCTTCTTTATTTGAGCTCAAGGTATGTTAGAAGGAAATGGAATGTGATATGGAAGGGAAGATATGTGAGCGCGAAAATTAGGATGAGTATGAAAGAGTAAAGGAGTAAAAGCGAGAATAACATATAAGAAAATAAAATTGTAAAGAAAATAATAGGCCCTGTCCAAACTTAAAACAGGGGAAACGATATAATATAATATATATATAGCAACGATTAGTATTGTGTTAAAAATCTGAATCCTACAATTTCGGGAGGATAATAAGTTCAAATGGACTATAATGTATAAAACACTAAAGATATTGATATGGCGTAGCAGCAATTCACATGTTAGTAGTACGGAACAGTTCGGTTTGACTCCGAGACCACGTGGCGTTTGTTTAAAGAGTGAAAGAAAAGAATACCTGAGATAAAAGAGACGGATAAACTTAATCCCCATAACTGTAAGATCCCTGATTAAAAATGTTAAAAAACTAGATGAAAAAAGACTACATACATAGTGAAGTTTAAGTTTTTTTTATTTCTGCTCCTCCCCTGATATTCTTATTCAGGATATTTACATTTTTTTTACTAAATTGGGTTAAGTAAAAAGGTGACTAATAGTTTGCGCTATTTGTATCGTTTTAAAAATTTCTTATCTTTCAATACTTTGGTATTGGCGTTGCTAATACAGGCTTTGATTATCCCTTTGCTTGATTACGCCGATGTCTGCTACGCTGATACTCCCCAATACCTTCTTAGCAAATTGGATCGTCTTTTCAATAACTGCATTCACTTCATTTTCGGCTTACGCAAGTATGACCA
>DWQX01000520.1:0-41134 GCA_018245475.1 Pharmacophagus antenor | reverse complement strand
TATCCGGCATAGCCTCACGGATCCCAGCGGCACGCAAGCCCCTCCACCACGGCAAGGTGGCGACACGTCGGAGGGGTCCATATTAAATAACCTATTTTAATATGAACTATAACGTAAATAAGAACCGAAAATAAATTTATTGATATAAATAAAAACAAGTCAATAGTGTAAAATTTTTGTTTTAATATATATTTTTTTACTTTTTCTATGGTTTTATGGCGTATAATTAAAAATAACTTTCTTTTGTTGAAAATTCAACTAAATATTGTTGACGTAAAAGTTGTTCTTATTTGAGAGTATTAAAATAAATATCATATGACTTTAATTCAAAACAAAAGTCTTGAATGTCACTTATATTCAAAATAATAAACCTACTACGCTAAGTAGAATATTTTAGCACACATAGTGTTCTAGTACAAGCGATATTGCTTTCTGTCAATAAACGGACGTCGCCATATTGGATTTGATCGGGAATCTTTAAAATTATTAGTGTACAATTTTTAAATGTCAACAACAAGCAGGTTTTTATGGTATCATTATTTTGTTCTTTTTAGAAACAACATCCTTGTATGTTAGACCCATGATAATTAAAAAACAATATTGACTATAACAAAATGTTTTTTTGTTTTAGTTTTAATTTAACGGTGGCACAATTTTTTCTAACAAATTATTATTTTACGATAGATATTAAAAACCTAAATAATCACTGCATACATAGTCGTATTGTTATGGGTAGACTCTTGTGCAAAGCGAAGATATGCTTTTATCGCTCATATAACATTTGTCACAATTTTCTATTATACAAGCTCAAGAGATGTGTTACTATTCAGAAATTAATGTCTCTCTCCACAAACTTCGGCACGCTCATGAATTCAAGTAACGATATTCTTTCTTTGTCTAAGAAGATTGTTGTGACATTCATAAAAGGCCCTTTAAATAATTGCGGCAAACATTAAAAGCGAAAAGTAAAAACAGATATTAGTAAGTTTTACTTTTTGTGTTTTACATTTTATAGTTAGTACAAAAAAATATGGTGTAATGAAAGAACTATAACGTTTCATTTTAGTAAACGGCTTAAAGGTTATATAGCCAATTTTATCTTAGTTCCTAATTCGTTTATTTATCATAATAATTCTTCAAAATCTAAAGAATTTATTTGATTATAACAATAAACAATAACAAAGTAATTGTTAATTAATTATTGAACGACATAATACATAAAATATTTCGGCAGTTTACATTTACACAAGGAATGAGAATTTAATATACCATATTTGGTATCTAATATCAATGCAATTCTGTAACTGATATTAACCTTGATTTACATACGAATGAACTCGGAGGTGTAATTGAGCTATTAGGCATATTGTCGCCAGTTCGACCATTTTGGACCATTATATCAAATTGCCACAGGAGAGGACAAAATGGCCGGCGTACCGACAAAAGTATTATCGCTATACAATATTAATAGCTTCATTGTGCATCACCGTATTTAATAACTAAATGGTTTAGGATTTTAACACTAGGTTTACGGGAAGAAATTTTAATACAACAATGTTCATAAAAAACTTACTACATTTGCATATGTTTGAATTTAATTTTATTTCATCCTTTATGGTGACAGCATTATGTTTTTTTCTAGAAAAGGATATACGTGAATTGACTAATGTATCGAGTTACTATGAGAGAATATCGTGAAAAAATGTCCGAAGACCTAGTGTTAAAGACATTTTCATAAGCGTATAATCAACGCGATATTTTGTTATTTCACTCAATACTACTTTATTCCGCAAAATACGATTAATAAAGTAATTTAAACGGTAATAAATATACAATGTTGTAGGATAAAATAATTATTCCTCATTTCCCCATCTTTTGGTTGATATTTTTACGTTTTTGTAATAAAATTATGCATGATTTAAAAAAAACAGGAAATAAGAACGAAAATATATCATAAAATTACTTACAGTTGCTGTAATATTTCTTTCATGTTCGTGTTCAAAGAAATACCATAGCACAGTGCGATTATTTCTTATTATTTTATATTCAAACATTTAAATGTGTCACTCACAAACAGCTTCTCCAACGACAAAGGATAAATTTTCTCTCCCGCTGAGTGTACGTACAAGCGTTTGACAAATGCATTAAATTCATGCCGGTCGCATTTCTCCAGTCTTGGGTGGTTACCGGAATAACATCCTCACAAATGTGCCATACAAAATAAATTTGTAAACCTTAATTATTTGAATTTAAAAACAGACTTCGTTTTTCGAGTCTCATCCATTATTAAATATTTTCTTATAATAATATTTAGCAGTGACATATAGCTCTCCAACTTCGCGACGAAGGCTTGCTGTATTTTTATTCATTTATAAGAGCATCTGCTGATGACAGTATAATGATGTTCTTAGTATGATTATGGGCCACATGAGTAGAATTTGCATAGTATTATTATTAATCTGCCGCCTTAAAAGTATTGCTGTATTCTTATATCCTTTAATATCTATAACCACACACTCACCATTATTAAAAGTTGAAGTCTAATATTAACTAATTGTGAATTAGAAATATAGTAAATCTAGAAATTAAATAATGAAATCAATGTTCGGTAAAGAAATCCTTTCCAAGATATTCCTTTCTGTTAACAAGTTATAAACTTCTCGCAAAATACAGCAAAAGAACGCATTATTCTATGGTCTACAACATAAAACTTATAAAAGAAAATTGATTTTTTCTTTGTTAAGATGCCCATTTCATCGTAATAGTCAGAAGTTTTTTATCGGCAAAGGGCTAAGGTTTAACTTTAATTTCCTTTGTTATATTAATTGACAATGAGGCTGTAGATAATAATGCATGCTCGCCCTGAATTCTTTTAGCATCCACATGCACGACTACAGAAACACAGCAATATTTTTATGAAAGCTGATTGACATCGAGAGTGGTAGTTAACCAGGTGGGTTTGAAAAAATCCTCCGATTACCAAAGTTGTGTTCGGACGTGCGACAACCGGTATTCTGACGTGGGTATTATGAGTCCTATGGGGCCTTGGAATTAAACATTGGACCTCCGTGTTATAAGGCAAGATTTGAACCACTGCGTAACAGGCTCAGTCAGCTGTAACAACTCATTAGCTATAGTTTAAATACTTTATATAAATAATAATTAACTGATTATTCATCATTATTCGATGTTGTATGATTTACTCACAAATATCTTCATTAAGAGAATAACACTACACATAACGTTAATTGCCTTCACTGCATTTTACGGTTCATTGATGATACAATGTTTATTATTGCCTTTAATTTTCACGGCATGGCCAATACAAGTAGTATTATGTTAAAATCAAACATTATAAGTAAAATTACTTTAATGACCATAACAAAATAAAGTCTAACTTAACCTATCCTAACCTCGTAATGTACAACAATGTCAGCCGATAGTAGATATAAAAAGCAAAATTTTTCTTACTCTGTAACGAATAAATCATATCAAAGAGAATTCAAATTTTTATTTGCTGCGAAAGTTACCCTCGGCGTAACACTCGTAAACTGTGCTGCAACATTGTGAAACTTAGCCAATAAAAAACCGAGCAGGAATTTACATTTCGTGTTAATTTCAGCGGATTTTTTGCTACACTGCAAACGGCAACGATTTGTTGCATCCTAGAAAAACTTTTCCAACTTCCGTTACTAATCTAAAGGTGAAATATTGTATACGTCTAAACTCCGTTTTAACACGGGTTGTGGCTGCATCTCCAATTAGCTCTCTTCTGGGGCTCTACCGCATAAGATTTAATGTGACACGTCTTTGTAACTCTTCGTTATGCATAAATAATTATGCAAATAAAAAACAGTTTACAACAAATATGACTATCAACGAAAGAATTAAAATGAAACAAAATTTAACTTCTTTTTAAATCATAACAATTGACAATTTACAATACTTTAGACAAATAACAATCAATTTATATAAATATCTTAGATCTTTCTTATCTTTAAATATTTCAATTAAATATTCTCTTATAATAATCCATTTGCATACAGGTTTTTAATTAAAAAAAAAAATGTTAAAATGACTAATAGAAAGATAACAGTATTGCCAGTATTCAAGTTGTCGACACACAAAACCAAGAACATACAAGTTGTCTCTCAAATTTCACAACGGAGTGGAGACAATGGAAGCGTTATGCTTACAGATAGTCCGTGCCAAGGTTTAAGATACGCTACATACATTTTTACACCGCACAGTGTGTACTGCGAACAGACGAAAGCTTGTTCTGTCATAAAGCCTCGAGTTGTAATATAAATGAAAGAAAATTGAATACAGTTTCATTGTTATAGTTTGTGCTCCAGTTAATAAAATTGATCAATTAAAAAAATATGTATTTTTGGATACAATGCGTATAATACAACCTCAATTTCACGTTAAATCTTTAATGAGGTCGAAGATGGTGAAGCGTGCTTGCCCAGAATATAGTCACACACATGTAGGATTGCTGTTATAGGAGTCGATTGACATTATGAGAATGTTGTGTACCAAACTTCAGAACTTAAGTGGCCCAGGAATCGAAGTAAGGTATTTGTGTTGGAAGGTAAGCAGTTAGCCGCTACGCCAAAGAACCATTAAAAATTTATGTATTTTTTTGTGTACCTGGTATTAAAAGTAACAATGTTGGTTATATAAATATAGCAGATAAACGGTCGCAAGAAATTCCAATAGTTTTTTTTTCATTATAGTGGTATTTGTACAAGTATCAAATACATCAATTATAGTCCTATTTAATGATTAAGGTTCGTAGCTATCCCCTTGAGGCAGTTTTATGTAATAGCTCCGAAATGGCTAAGGTCGATTGAATACTAATACACCATATACCGCAATCACCTTACCTCACACATCTATTGCTATTTATATGGCTAGCATTAAATTAATTACGGTTGTGAAAATACGGGTACTAGATCGAATTTATTAACTGACAACTGACAAGAAGAGGATTTCCAATTCGACGCAAATCTTTTTTTAATTACTTTTTATGTATGAATGTGATCAAACTGTACGAGTTTTCAGAAAGAGTATACTTTAATACCTATATTATACCGATATATATATATATATACATATAATACTACAATATGAATTGGAAATAAAGCTTACATTAAGTGTAATAAAGTTAGTACATTGCTGCTACCATAAAAAAAAAAGATTTAATGACCCTTCATAAGCTTTGGTTTGGTGTACTCACATACTAAAAACAATAAATGTAGTTAGAATTGATAAGAAATAGTTGATTAATTGCAGTTTGTATCCATTAATATTGATAGAGAATCCGTTTAACAAACCAATAAAATAATTTTAAAATAATTCTGTGCAAGAAAGATAACAATTAAAAACCATGTATAAGATAACGGTGTATTCCCTTCTTAATTACCCAATATTTATTATTCATTTCTTTACAAAATTTTTTTACCGACGCTCAGTTTTTGTGTTCAGATATATTATATTTATGTATAGTACATTAAATATTACATAACAAAATATTCCTTACATACCAGTTATTTCTAGAAATTAAAAATACGTTATATTACAAAATTATGTATTTAATTAATAAGAGTATCGAAAAATGTCGATGTGTTTTCAGATGGAAAGATCTTTGATATAATGTTATGCTAAATGAAATATTTCAGAAAATTGACTCATTCTTTTCCGTGAAGTTTCCCCAAGTGCTCTCAATTTTACGATTATCGAGGGCTGACCACTCCAGACAATACACTTCTGCATGAAACTTAATGGAGCATGCAGACAGTCAAAACTTCTCACATTTTTTTAATTTATTTTCATTCAACCGATAAAGTAGTGAAAAACCTACTATTCCATATTTAAGTCAAAATGTTGATTGAAGTTTATAAATATAATTGATACAAAGCCTAGACAAAGCTACAATGATGAGAAAAAAATCACTTCATAATATAATGTTTTACATATAGAGACAGTATTTGGGCTTGCCATACATAAATATTATAGAACAAGACGTGCAATAGAGAACATATTATAGCCCATTGATGAAAAAAAAGGACACAGCACTAATAATGTCCGAGTCTCTGTTTAGATCCAGAGATAGGCGATGCTTATTTATTCGTACATGATCTCGCAACTTAGTCAATAACTATAATAAAGCTTTTGAAACACCTTGATTATAATTACATACTATAGTATCGAACAGATAAATAATAAAATACAAATAAAATATTCCCTCGCCAACCTTTTGTTTTCAATATCTGTTATATGTCTAGGTATCGAACTTTATACTTCAACCATTTCTGTATTATACAATTCCTTTTGCATTTGGCAGTTATGAGAGGAGCTTGGCAGACGTTCACTCGAATATATTTTATATTAAAGGGGCTTTGGCAGGTCATGAACCACGTGCTTTTATACTTCCGGCTAAAATACGTACAAATATTTAAACGTAAAAGTGCACATCTTGCTTTGGAAAAGCTGATTTTACTGTCTAACCGACAACAAGAGGAAGGTACACAATTCGACTAGTAGTTTATTTCGTTTATGATCTTTTTTTGAATGGACATTTTTTATAACTAGAGTTTCAAAAAAATCTACATTTTTCATTTTTCATACATCGTCGATTAGGTTTGTTATGAAAACATGTTAGACATTTGTGAAGCTAATAGCTACAATAATAAAGACTAATATAAAATTTCTTAGCTTTTCTGTTCTCAACAGTATTACAAAAATTTATAAAAAAAAGTTATTTTGAAATATTCAAAGCTGTTAGTTATCACTTAAAATCAGCCCAGAAGAAAGCGCCTATATTAAACTTAAAGTTAATAGGTTTCCAGGATGGGGGATCATACCTTCAATAGTAAGGTCGTGTCCCTCATCCCTAATTGATCCAATATTGTAATTTTGCAATCTTGGTTTAGCTTAGGTCAGTCCCATATTTAATACTGGTGACGAATAACTTCCATCCAACGATAGGCCAATTTCACTTTTCACAACTCTACTAAAATATTGAAAAGGTTGCTAAAAGACTTATTAATTTTATTATTCTACCCAGGCTCTAAGCCTTGAGACCATTGGCGGTATAGTATTAATAGTTGCCAGAACGATCATTTGACTTCCTCTGGCATTTGAGGTAATGGTTTCAAAACGGCCGACCGCTCGACAATATGTCTAACAGTTCAATTACGGTCGTCATTCCATTCATATGGAAAGCATTAAGATTAATTGCATTTGGGGGATTGCAGACATGAGGGAAGTAGGTCGTTAGCATTTAAATCTTCGAATATTTAAGAATAGTTTTGATTCAAAAATTAAATAGTCTTCTAAGTTATAATTTGATTTGAACTGCATCTATACTCATAAGAAAAATTTCAATGTTTCTTTGTAATATAAGGGATCTTTTACTTAATGTATAACGATATTTAAAAATATACCACTGCAAAAAAAATACTATTTTAAAAAAATATTTTAATAACTTTTTGTTCGTCTGTCTTTTTATTCCATTTAATCTTCTCAATGACTAAACAGATTTTCACAGGTAGCAGATATAATTGAAAGTAAAATTTAGACTACGATTAAATAAAAACACTTCACGTTTCCTTACTGGCGACCAGTAGTGTGCAAACTTAACTATGTTCCGGTTTCAAATGGTTGTTGTAGCTAGCAGATGTACTAGTCTAATGAGACATCTTATGTCTCAAGGCGACGAGCGCGATGTAGTGGTTTGCAAACACTCTCAGGAGCAGCACATTGTTAAACATCTATTCTACGGTTAAAGTCTAATAGTCTTTCTAGTTCCTTTGTTATATATGCATAAAAACATAATATAAATAACTGAACTTGCACCGCAAAATATTCCTTACCATAAAAGCCATTAAACACATGTTTCTTGAAAGCTATATATTAATTTTATTATTTCTTGTTGTAGTGGCAACAGAAGTACACAATCCGTGAAAATTTCCAGTTCTTATCTATTACGGCTCAAAACGTAGAGCCCATTGATAGACAGACGGATGGCGAAGGCTTAGTAATAAGGTTCCCTCTGTGACCCTTTTGGTACGAAACCCTTAAAATGTAATATATAATAATAAAAGATAATGTTTTTCGTATGTTTTAAAAATACAATACAATAGCAAATTAATTGCACAGCGGATCGTTTTACTTTGTACCACTTATCGATTCTATAAAAGCCAAGAATCGCGTATTATCGAAAGTGCCTACCACTTAAGACAAAACGCAAGAATTAATGTACCATGCATAAGCTGAAGTGGCAAACGGCTCTTACCTCTAATGTTTGTGTGACACGCAAATGGTACCTAACCTAATACAAATGTCTTTTACACCTACCATTTTATGTTATATTTAGAATATTATAATTTAATTTGACTTTGATTTGTATATTTCTATTCCTATTTATGTCTGGTTGTTTGTTTAAGTTTAACCTTTTTGTTTTATTCTTCAAATATGACCAGCATATGTATTAAGTAGTGATCTATTAACACTAGGTTTACGAATATCGTCATTTTGTCGCAACAACGGTCAATAAAAATATTACTCAATTTACGTGTGTCCAGAATATTCAGTTCTTTTTTATCTTTTATGGAAATTTTGCTCTTATGCTATTATTTTTTTCTAAAAAAAGAAATATAAGATTAGTATAATGTAATCAAACTACTATCATCTCGAAAAGAAAATCATGAAAAAATAACCATAAACCTAATGTTAATAACGAAAATGTCTTATTATTATTTATATTTCAATACCTGCAATAAATAATTATTTGTTATTCAAACCTATTGCTTAGACTACTTTATGCATATTTACAAAAAGATGATTTCGTAAATCTCTACATCATCGTTAGTTTTAATAAAAGTCAATACTAAGTATAAGATTAAGACTTTACGGAAGATCTGAACTAGCATAACTTCCAATTAACGTTTGATGAAGGAAATTCCCTGTGAACAGTGAACTGTGAATTAACATACATACCTTAAGTTCCGTCTAGTCGATTCGTTCCTCTTAGAAAGCCGTCTGCAGGTCATAACTAGACTCAGCAATTAGAATTTGCATTGCAAAGGAGAACTTTAGCGTATAACAGCTGAGATATCTTTGTTAAATTAATCTTTTATAGCAGATAATTTCTATTATTGTTAACAAAACGTACTAGCGAAGCAGAAAATGTATGATCAGTAAATGTTTTTATGTACTCATATAGTTTAAACATTCCCTTATATTGGATTTACTAATTTATCCTCTCTGCTTTTCTGTAGTGCCAGGGAATACATATTACGTCCGCTAGTGTATTGTCGTGCTTTAAGCGTATTTAATTTCCTTATAAAAATAAATCGCTCATGATAGATTACTTGCCTTATCTCTACTTAGTTCTTTCACAGATCTGAATAATAATAAGATATATTTATTAATTAATTTTACAAACACAATAATTATGTACATATTACAAGAAATTGAAACCAGTAATTTTACATATACTTAAAAGGAGCGAAGGTATCTGATTAACCAACTACTGGTAACGAACTACCTTTACTTATGCTTAGAGGCCAAATCTCCATTTTGACTACTTCACTCCAGATGAACGTTCTTTTCTTTACAATCAATACAAATGTAGGCGGACGCTAAAAAAAGAATACCTTCCAATGTAACAGCTGAGGCAAAAGTACTGTTGGCGGGACTAGCAGGAAAAAATCCTTTCCCCTTTATTGATTTTCTTTTACCATTGGTATGTTCTTTCGCCATTCTTCGTTAGCACAATGTACCGTTTCGACATCTCATACTAAAATCGATTGAAAAACTATTTAAAATCCACTTTTAAATTATGCATCACAAACGTATTTTTATACATGAAATAATACGATTATGACGTGTCCATACATTTGTAAAAGTCTGATGAATATTTTTGTAAATTTTAAGAAAATCAGCATGGATGACCTATTTTTTAAAATATCTTCTTCTGATACTCCCCTACTATTAATACATTTTTTTATTTATTTAGTACTTAGCTTAAATTGTCATTAATTAATATTTGAAATATTTTCATTATTATTTATAATAATAAAAAGGTTGTCATTTAATTTTTTTTTTAATTATTAGGAACAACAAACAAAAGTACAATATATAATGTAAGACAGATATAGATAATATATAAAAATCAGTAAATGTAACAATCTTGCAGTAATACAAATTCATTTTTTTATTTTATTATTATTATACATATTTTGAAACTAGTTTTGTCTTATAATTAATTTATTTGATATTTATTTATTGTAGTTAAGCATTGTGAAGAATAGCTCTAATATCATGTTTTGTTTAATAGGGAGATCAAAATAAAAAGTAAATATCGTTGTACTGAGTATTTTAAATAGATACCAACCAACGCAGCGGGATACGTTTACGCTGCGTTGGTTAATATTTCGTGATACTAACAATTTTTAATTATTTGATGGAGCTGGACAGTCAAATTTATTATTTCGTATACTATACAGGTATAATTATAGTGTAATTTTTCTCGATCTCAGAGTAGATAAATATTATTTATTCCGGAGTTGATCGTATGATAGTTTAAAGGAGTAAAGTTGTTAATGCATAGTACGTAAAAATTTGTATTGTATTCATTCAATAGCTTATATATTTTGTTTAAAAAGATTCCTATATGACACAAGCATACTCTGTCTTTGGTTGTATCATTGTGTTAAAAAGGTGCAAATAAGACGGAGATTTTTACATTTATATGAAAACCGCATTATAGTCATGAACCTAATATTTTTTTTTAATAATTTTGTTTACGTGTAGGTAAAATGACGTTTTTGATCGAAAATGACTCCAAGATCATAAACAAATGTAACTATGTGTAATACCTCATCACATAACTTATAATGAAAGTTGACAACTTAATAGTTTTTTGTGAAACTAATCATGTTACATTATGGGGTATTAAGATTTAGTTTATTTTTATAACAATATGCACTTAATCTGTTACGATGTTCATGATACAATAAATAGTCTTTAATGTTGTTAATTGACTTAAAGATCTTAAGATCGTCAGTATACAGTAAAAAAGTTGAAATGATTAAAATATTTATAAATATTATTTTTAAAAATTATGAACAATAGCTTCCCGAGTACAGATCCTAGCGCAATACCGGAAGTAACTAAAATTGTATTGAATTAGAATCCATTAAAAACTTTTGAATTGTATTGCTAATAAATAATAATTTAACGTTGAATAATACACAACAAATTAAAAATAACATATTTATTATCTTTCTATAACCTCTTTTAAATGTTTCAGTGCTTCATCTAGCGCCATGTAGACTTCCTGAGTGTTCGGTGCTCCTATTTCCATCGATTCCGAAGTACTCCTAGGTATTGATTTGTGCAGAAAACTCTGGGTAAGTGGACAAAAGACGTCGGGGTTCATGGAATCTGTTCTTGATTTCCCAGTGAGATAACTCATGGGAACACCGATAATAAGAACCGTTATTGCACCCGCGAAAGGACAGTAAGTAAATGATATACGAAATAATGACTGTAGTGGTTTCACAGGTATTTGCGTCCTGAAACAATGAGTCAATCAGTTTTTTTTAATAATGTAACAGAATTAATAAAATGGGGAGATAATTTCATAACACTCGACCTTAATTTCATTAAATATCGTAGTTGGTGTCGTATGCTCGCCTACATACTCTGGTTCTTACTAGTTTGACTGCCCGAACACAGCAATACTGTTATGGAGGCAGATTGTCATTTAAAGTGGTATAATCATGCGGGTGTGAAAAAGCTCTATTATCGAAATGCTACTTCTCAATGTGGTCCGGGTATTGAACTTGGTTCCTGCATGTTGCGAAGCAAGCGATAAAGCACTACGCCACGGAGGCAGCCAGAATATAATATCGTACCCCGGTGCAACACTGACGCTTATGCAAAAATGCAATTTGTCAAGAAAAGGACTTAAAACATGTATATCGTAATAATATGATATTCCCGGATTTACACAAGATGAATGGGCAATGTATACCATATTATAAAATTTTAGCTTCTAATTTAAAAAAAAAATAAATTTAAAATATACGATTTTTTAAATTTTGAAAAGCGACAGTGTCGCACCGAGGCTGCGATATGATCTGAACAGTTTTTAATACTGCGTTGCGGCAGAAAATATTTCTGTGATTCGTCTCTGTCATTCTAACATTGGAGTGATAATTTAATATAAAAGCTTTTAGCATTTAGTCTACCTGTCACTACACAGTTACTGGCGATAAATAACGTTTTTTTTTTTCAGAATAAAAAAATGTGTTTATTTCATTTCTTACATTGATATACTCCTAAAATAAAATGTTATCAATGGATTAAATATTTATCATTGTGTAATTTTTTTGAAAATACATCATTCGAGAAATAAAATTATAATTAAATATTAAAAATTATTAAAAATAATGGCGAATAAAATTTTTTAACTCTATTTACTACGGTCTATCTACGACTGTTAAATGCTTATTGAAAATGTAAGTGAAGGAGAAAATGTTATTTAAAGCTCGTCATAATCGAAATTAACATGAGTTTAACATAAACTTAATTACATTTAGTATTTTAATGTTATCTTTTAACACGTATTATTTTATTTTTAAAACAGTTTTGAAAGTAGCTTTTGTTCACTAAACGCGTAGATCTGGTTGAGTACTTTCACTTGGTGAAACTAACCGTGGAATTCTGCAGGATGATAATTATGGTGATAGGTGATGGAAATATTTAATAAAAAAATACCACATCTTTAATCTTACCCACTTCAAAAAAGTCAGTGAATGTGCATAGTTATGAATTCTTATCATAAAGTGCGATATAAATTCATTCAATAACATTTGTTCATTTTAGACACTTTTGGTTTTTTCAATAACATTACTCAACATTACTCCAATTCGCAGCATTCAAAATTTGCAGTTTGTATAAGAAAAATAATAAACATATATATGGACTACTGACTTAATATAATATTTCAGACTTTCTATAGTTAGTTTAGTTTTGATTAAAGAATATAGAATTAATGTCAATAAGAAGGTAATTTAATGATCTTGGTCCCAAGTTAAAAGCACACATCAGATACAATAAATAACCCAGTTACTTTTAATCGAATGCCGTTGTCAAAAAGTCGTTAATTTAAGCTCTTTAATTACGCGATACAACAATGCGCGCTACAACGTGAATAATTCACAGTTAACTGCCTATAAATAACATTTAATTAGATACTCACCCAGCGTTGGGAATAATTGTTGTTATGTTGGCGAATATGTGCGTAAAATTCGCTTTACCACAACCAGAGGTGACTAAAGGCTTGCCCTGAAAGGTCAACGCACCCGTGGCCAGAGCGTTTTCGGCGCCTATCAAAAGCCAACCGCAGAGCAGCAAACTCAGTAGACACCCACTCAGAGCGCCCTGTTGTGCGGTTGTTAAACAAAATGGTAAAGAAACAGGCCGTTTAATTGGTCAAAATTTGTAACAACTACTTTTCATTACGAGATTTAATATACAAATAAGGACCAATATTCAGAATATAAACATTTGCATTATTTTGGACATCCACGTCTTTTTCCTATTCAATCACATCAACAACATTCAAGGCCAATATAAATAAA
Organism: Pharmacophagus antenor; assembly: GCA_018245475.1. NCBI lineage: Eukaryota > Metazoa > Arthropoda > Insecta > Lepidoptera > Papilionidae > Pharmacophagus > Pharmacophagus antenor. The sequence continues at coordinate 27,473 of DWQX01000520.1, read as the reverse complement.
TAGCAATCGCTATATAAAAATAGAATAAAAATGCCAATGATCTTTTTTTATTTGATAATCATACTCAGTTCCGGAAAAAAAAATTAAAAGATCATTTAATATATAATCATTAACTCATAAATTTTATTGATGTTCCTCGTACACAACTTGACGTACTTTAGTCAACCTCTATAATGCCTTACGTTACTCAACTTGGATAAAATCAATATTCAAAGCCGTCATAATCGCTTAAAACAATAAAATTTGGCTGGAATTTTCCTTAATCTAATTATAGGAATAATGCAAATATAGGACGCTATGAAACACTTAAATTAATTAATTTATGATTGTATTAATACATTTTAAACTGTACAAAATAAAAAAAAAGGTTCTTAAGTAAAATTATAGTAATAACTGTATTTCCCATTAAACATTATGAAATGTAAATTGAAACAAATTAAAAAAATAGAAAGCGCCATCTATGTATTGCACAGAAGCATGTATGCATTTTAATAAATATATTGGTTAATAAATACATGTCAACACTTGTCAATAGATGGCGAACAGAGGAAGCGTTTTACGACCTGTTAAAATTAATATAGTAAATGTAATATCAGAAGATGGCGCTGTAATTAAATAAATATCGTTTGTAGTAGAAAGATAAAATATACTTACAGAACAGTTCGCACGAGAAAATACGATTCCTAACGTGAATAGTCCTAATAAAGTACCAGCGGTTACACCTGTCACTCCTGATGCGACATGCTGTAAACGATCCAGTTCTTTAGCTGTCCATACAACACCTGCGCAGTAAAAACCAACCAAAATGCACAAAACCTAAAATATAGATGATGTATTTTAACACTAAAGTGTTATATTTATTTTTATATATTTTTTTATTAACATGACATAAAAGGACATTTTAACGTATTGTTAAGTTGTACCTAAACAATAACCTCTTTCACAGATAGCTGAGAAATGTATGCTGCAAACGATAGTTACAGACTTTTACAGTTAGAAAAATTATGATTATTCACACAGTAATATTATAGACCTAAAGTGCTATATAAGAAGTATAAGTTGCACTTGACAAAATGTTTGAATCTCGGTTGGCTTGCTAAATATATGATGATGATTGGTACATATACCTACTTTCATAATTCTGCAGCATGTAAATTCGTTTGTACTTTGAGGCATCCAAGGTCTGATAAACTCTTCGAAGAGAACTCCTGATATTGAATTTATAAGTGAAGCGATACATCTGAAAATTATTAAAATAAATGCTTAAATAATTTAAAGATTATTATACAACACATCTTTTTAAACAAAGTTAATTACCCTGCAGTGGCGCTAAATATAGCTATAATAAAAATACCACAAATTCCTGGAAACATTGCGGCTAAGTTGTTCAGGAAATGTGGAACCAACTACAAAACAGAAAAGATACCATTATAGTGCACTGGAAATGTTCCGAATGTTTGGTTAAGTATTATTATTTCCTATAATAATTTATACCTGTTCGTGTTTTTTAATTTGTCCAGTGAGAAGTGGATCACAAGCTGCGTACCATGCATACAACGCTAGGCCAAGAAAGCAAGACAGTAGCTTCATTAATATAACTCCTGCGCAGGAAATTGCCAAACACAGCCTTGCTTTTCCAATCGTTGGTACCGCAAGTAGCTTTTGGAGTGTTGATTGACTGAGGGCCGTCTTCCAAAGCCAATTGGTGCTAAGAGCCAGCGTCACAGCGAAAAAGGACGTGTGATGTGCGAGTTCAGGATCTGGACTAAAATGTATTATTAATGTCTTGTTAGTAAATGTTAAGCCAACGGATCTTCTCCGTTCCTTAACACATTTTTTTTTGTGTTGTTTTATTAAAAGATTATATTAAAGATATCTAAAATTACGATGCTACGACATCAGTGCCTATTTTTACTTTCAAACAACCCTTTCAAATCTGAAAACCCAATGAAGAAAACAATTCAACTTCAAACTGAAATTATTGAAGTACATATTCTAATGAACATTGTTATGGGCTGATACATCACACAACACCAGATAGACGCCGCTTTTGTTGAATTGGAGCTAACTTTATTCATTTAACTAACTTTCGTCATTAAACTTACTATGTATGAAGATGTAATTTAATTATCGGAAGTAACTAATTAGTTCATTATTACCATATTTACTATAATTTGTTTAGCGCTACAGGAATGTAATAATTACATTAAAATTTTAACTCACTCATAAAGAACTAAACGCCCACCGTGACTGGCGATTTCCCACATTCTCTTAAATCCCATTGGCAGTAGTGCTAGTCCACTTGGCAGTGCAGTTCCAGCCACAGCTAGGAACGTAGTAACTATGCCCATACTGACGATAGCACGAAGACCTCCTACTGCGCCAAACGTTGCGCAAGACACACATATAACTGCTGTTATTCGACCAGCTAATGGATTAGTAACTGTAAACAATGATGTATGCTTTGTAAGTGCTTTGTAAGTAAGTATAAGTTACAATCAAATAACGAGAGAGATATTACCAATCTGTATATCTACGCGATTGTCTTTAGACAGTGGCATTGTTAAAAAATCAACACATAATAATTTTAAAAAATAAAATTTAAAATTATGATTATGTTGTGATCGGTGTATTGGTTCTTAAAATATATTTCAATCATTACTCTGCTGTCAAATAATCGATAACTATATTTAAAAATTCCAAACAAAAATAATTTTCGATATAAAGATCATGCGATATATACTATACCTAATCTAAACGCCAAAAGCGGCACATAAGGAACAATCGGCAGGAGCATCAGTTTACTTATAACGAATAACACTGCCGCAATTGTTCGGGTGTGTGTGGAGAATCTTATTTCAAGATACTCGAAACTCGACGAAAGTTGCAATTTGTGAAATACTGGAAATGAAATAAAAATAGTTTTAATGTATCTCACATCTAGACGATTGAATGACAACATTGAAAACATTAAAATTTTAATGTTTATGTCAAACTAACTAAAAATACTTTTTTAAAGTGTTTATAAAACGTATATTTTTAATTAACATCTTTATTGTGTTTTAAAAATATTTTTCAAATGGTTAGCATTAAGTAATAAAAAAACCCTTTTGTTTATTTAAGTTCTCTCAAGCTTAACGAGATATTTTCTTTGAACATCTTTACTAAGCAAGGATTTATACTGCATCTTCTTTTATTTTATGGGGCAGTAAATAAAATAACTATTGACGTTGAGAGCTGATTACTGCTTAAGCATTTATTGCAATTTAATACTCTTTCATGAATACATCGGAAGATATAAAAGAAGACTCAACTGATCCATTATAACTGTAAAGTATGAGTCATACATTGATTATGTACGTTCATGTTTACCTGGCAAATAAATGATAGCTGTAAGAAATGTGACAACGATAAGGGAAAGAGCTGACGCCCAGTACTGCGTTCCCCTGAGGTAGATTTCAACTGGCACTCCCAGTAAGGTTATACTCGTTAAATGACTGAAAGTTAAAATGAATAAAAGTTGGAATACATAAAATATATATGAATACATTGGTTTGTTACAGGCATTTCCAATTGCTACAAACAATTAAGAAAATTAATCAGTTTGAAGTCAAAGGAAAAACAAAATTTTATTTTCAATTTAGAATTATAAAACAAACTTTTAACAACTTAACTGTTGCAACTTAACTTAACTTACCATGAAATAGAAGTAATAAAAACCTGAAATATACTTGTTTAAAAAGTGAGATGATTGATAATGTTAAGTTAAATGTTAATGGCAGTTCATTAAAATATATACCTTGTTGCCGCTTTACTAATAATCGTGATCAATTATGAAATAAAATTTTTAACATGTTATTTACCTTGCAATGAGCGCCAGAGAAATCGATATAACGGACATATTTTTCCCGCCAAATAGGAATCCGTCGACAGTGTTGTACTTTTTATTTACTAAGATAAAATACAAAATAACACCGACCATAACACCGAGGTTAATTCCGAACAAACAATATTCCGCAACGTTGAAATATATAGGTGATACTGTAACTGTAGCATTTCTCATTTTCTCGTACATATCACTTGAACAAAATTCTTTCTTTGAAATAATCGGCACTCGACGTCTCACGGGTGTCTAGTGATGTCGCATCGCTTTAGCGAACTCGCTATCAACACTTCTATTTCAACAACAATACGAGAGATATTAGAGATAAAGGCGGATTTCTCGTCAATCTCTCTCCAAACAAACGCGAAAAGGATTTCAGCATTCACTATTTGGTTAAGCTAACATCAAATTGTTCCATTGTATTTCACAAGACCACAATTTTTATTTTTTACAGTTTGATTTATAATGAATTTACTTAAAAAGTTAATAAAATGAAAGCCCCTATAAGGTACTTGAGTTATACAAATTATTACATAGAATTTAAATGAAATGTAATAATTAGATCTGTTATGATACTGTTACTATGGAGTGGATGTTCATGAAGAAGCGTCAGCTATGAACATGATTTTTGCACTGCAAGTTCGGTAGAATATAAAAATGTTTTTATTTTCTATAAAAACATTAATATAACATAAGTTTAAAGCACTTTATTACGAGAAATAGAATAAATAGTAGGGCTGTAAACATTATTCCTGCTGATATCTTTCTGTTTAATTGACCCGTGTCAAATTAATTGTTAAATGTAGAAAGCTTTGTTATATTATGTTTCAATTGCTGTCTAAAATAAAACTAACAACAAAGTCGTTAGGATTCGATTACACTAATGTATATATATTTGCCATTATAAAGTTTTATATAGGACAAGAAAGTACAGAACTTAGTGTGAATTTTAGTGCTTCATAAATATAATTTTCTAACATAACTCTAAATTTACGTTCACAATCAAAGTGCAAATACTATAATAGACGTTAAACAAATACGTACAATGTTGTTTCTTATATCTGATTAGATGATTGCGAACTCGCAGGCATTACTGACATTCGTACAAGTGAACGTAAGTCAATTTGTGATGTGTTTATCATTTACACAACCTAATAGTTCTCAATGAACTTAATAATAATATTTGTATTATGTACACCGCGTTACCTAATATAATTTATTAAACATTATTTACTAAACTGATTTCAAATTATGTTTTGCACTTCAATATTTACACTTCAATATCAAATTAACTCTTTAACGCAGTTACATAGTGGAATTATTATGAATTAAACGTAAGTAATCGTTTTAAAATAGGGAAGGGCTGATGAATAAAAAATACTTTCACATAATATATTATAGGAACAGACAGTGAGGTGTGCCCTAGCGAACTTTACTAAAATATTATACGTGCTGAAGAAGATATTCATTAAACCTTTAAAAATAATTTTACAAATTATTATTCTGAAAAATATTCCTATCTTAATTTTTGAAAATGGATTGTATAGTAAAACAATAAATAAACGGATAAAAGCGCCATCTTATGTAACTTTAGTACACTAATTCAACTTCGTCTTATGGTGAAATAGTTCTTTCTAAATGTTTTTTACATTAATTGCTAGAGGGCACTGTTTTTAATTATTAAAAAGTTGAGATTTAATTGATGAATACAAAGCTAAGTGAACTATATAAAGCTACTTACTTAGTCGTAAAGATAACAAAACAAAAGGACATTCACACTATCTTACAGAATTCATAAGATTATAAACATTGCAAATTTCGAGTTTATAAAATTCCATCCAGTTTATTGCTACGGTGCTTGCATTCATGATAAAAAATTATACCGAAAAAACATCTTTGGTTTACTTTAATTTGTTTCGGTCGACCGTAGATTTTTTTCTTTCATCAATCTTATAAAACATAGCTGTTTGTCATAGAATATCCAACATAAGGTAACTGTTTTATCAGTAAATTTCATTGGTTTAATAAACGTATTGCTAACATGAAGTAAATAATTTCGCGGGTTATAACTTAAAACCTTATTTCTGTTGAAGCTTATTTATTTAATTAAAGGAAAACTATCAGCTAAACTAGAATCCATGCTTTGCAAAAGAGATAGCCATTAACAATGTTTTACCAGTAGACCATCATCTATGTTTTTAGTTTGTATATTAGGTATTGTACGTGAGTATGCAAAGACAAACTTACTGCGATCTGTGTAAGTGAGGGTGGCGGAGTTATATTATTATGGATGGCGGGTCGCTTTTACCAACATTAGAATATTATGCTCACACCTGGCCCCCTGGCGACCTCCGTAAATACAGTTTTTACCTTGACTTATGGTAAGTGGAGACGGTCTATGAGGTTTTATAGGCTCTGTTAGATACACAATGTATGGATGTCGTAATTTTGCATGTCTCGTTTTATTGCTTGCTTTATAACCTCTTCCGGAGTTATTGTATTTTTAAAAAAACTTTATGTAAACAAACTATTCAAAATGAATTCATCTGAAATATTATTTGATGTCTATCGACATAAGTTCGAATTAAGGGGCTGGATGTTCACTTTATAATGTATTAAAATTTCTACTATTATTTTCAAATTTTAACTATGCATATTTTAAAATATATTTGTTGTTTTTGCGTAATTAATAATATAAAATAATTAATATCTTAAGTACTTTAATGAAGTAGAAATGAGTTCATAAATTTATAGGTATTTTCCATAGTATCAATGGTTTGATGACATATTAGTCGCTATGAAAGTAAAACAGTATTCTTTATCTTCCATTACTATGCTATCCGTCTAATGGAAATCTAGTAGCGTTATAAATTCGTTCTGCGAACATTCCGTATACACAAATCACCTAATACACAATATCGCAAATATTTCTCGTCCAGAACATAGTGACACGGGACCTCCCGAACAAGCAAAAGCTTCACGAGGAAAGAGGCAGGGATCCGAACTAAGGAAATACTAGAAAAGGATAGCGATGTATAATTTCTTAAGGAGTGAGAGAGACAGGGTGAAAGAAAAATTAAATTATATTTCCCAATGGTGTCAGCCAGTTATTAAGTGGCCAGACGCCATTTTGAATTATTATATTTTTTTCTATCTCCAGGTTTCTTTCTGCGCGCGATACGTCTTTTATTTGGAATAGTTCAAATAGGGAATTGCTGCGAATAGATTCCAATGTATTGGATTTCTTCACACACTTTGTAACATGTTTAATTAAAAAAGATTTGTTTTTTGTTTACAGAAAAACAATCATAAATTATACAAAAACAATTAATAAATTATATATCTTGATACATATGAGTGAAAATATCCAGTTCCGAATTAAACATAAAAATGCCAGTGAAAAGGGATAAGGGACGGCCAGCGATGTTTCTTGATGCATGATTACGTTCTTTTAGTAAGTTAGGGACCTCTCGGAAAGTTATTAATGTATTCCATTGTTTATTTCTCTAATGTTGTGAAAATCTTTAATGAATTTCAAAAAAATATAGATCGCCTTACATGATCATTCATTAGTTTGTCTCACTTCTCATATACAATCAAGAGTATTTACAGTAATATTAATCAAAACGTTTTTAAAATATAGCTTAATCGGTTTATGTTAATTAAATGTTTTTAACTGAAATAATTATGATCATGATCAGCTTTTACTGTTTCTGTATTAAACATAGATCTTCCCCCAATTCTTTTGTAAAAAAAAGGACTAAACAATACTTCTAAGCTTTCTCTACCTCTTATTCCCTATTTCCAATCGAAGAGCCTTAATTACTAGTAATGAAGCATTACTTCGCTACTTCACTCTCTCTCTCTCTGTTACGTTATATTTTCCTTCTATATTTTCGAGATAATATTTAGTTGGCCCTCGAACCGTAACTGACAATTTAATCAAACGTTAAGGGATGAAGCTTAAAATAATCTCGGGTACAGTTACAGTGCGCCCGAGGCGTATGATAAACCGGCGATAACCGGATATGGAGAGAAATGAATTGCTCGCTCCGAGCGATATTTTTCGCGTGTTTTTTCTAGGATTTTCGGCTGGTTATCTTGTAGCCGTTTGTCATACACTACATAATCAATATATAATTAGACCACACGATGAAATCACCTAAGGTTATTTAACACGTCGGTACCTTCAGGGGATCCTTTTGGCGACAAAACTGGCAATTAGGTAATAACAATTATTTTTTATTTTTACGGTATTTTTACTGCGTAATTTAAATTTAAATGAATATTGTTGAAATTTACAATTGCGTTCAACAATTTATTTAAAATTAATAAAATAGTACATCGAAGGTCGCTCCAATTATTAAACAATTGGTCTATTTAAGCGCTATTTTATTTAAACTTCGCTGTTGTAATTTAAATTAGCACCTTCTATATAAAAACGATGCTCTTTAAACAAGGATAAAATATTTAACAATGGTTAAACCCTTCATCGTTTAAATCTACCGAAAGGCTTATAGTGAATGTACAAAACATTAGTCATAAGTGTTCTGTTACGTTCATAAATTCTAGTTTAATATTTTTGTATTTATTTCAACTAGCTTTGTTAATATGTATTATTATTAATTACTTTTTAATGCACTTACTTTTATTTTCGTAACTAATAATATGAATTAACCGTAGAATACTTATACGCTATATATAAAGCTTTGATTTACATATACCTAAAATTGCCACGTAAATGTTTTTTGGTAAACGCTAACGAGTCTGAGTATATGAATTTTTAATCAATAAAAGTGTAACAGGCACCGACAGGATAGGTAATTTTTGGGCATACAGATATACGAGTACACATTGTGTTACTTTGGTGTTGTTAATAATAATAAATAAATATTTCAAATTTCATTTCAATTAATGCTTGCACGAATGTTGGAAGTTTATAATAATAGATAAATAAAAGTCATTTTTAGGGTCTCCTTTAATAATAGTTCCCAATGTTCGTTGAGCGGGGACGCGATATCGAGGGAGGTTATTTTTTTGCTCCTTTAGTTTAACTGTATGCTGCTACCCATTCGTAGGTATCATTAACATAAATTTTACGCGTTTTTAGATAAGCATGGTCTATATCCCGACCTTTCTATTAAGTTTTCCTCTCGCACCGTATATAAGCAACATTATTAGGAATTCTCGCAGTTACATAAGAAATAAGGGGACATTTTTATTTTGCCCAGGCTATTGACTTTTTATAAAAAACAGTTTATATTGCTGAGGACTGGTTTGACTTTTCTTTTATTCCGTATTTAAATTTGGATAAGTAAACGTAAAGCCTTCTTTAGTAGGTTGACACGTTATATATATTTTCAATAAACACTTGCCATAAACTACAGTCAAGAACTATAAATATCTTTGGATCACGCAAATCTTAGTGTAATGTTAGTGGTGGTGGTGGCGTTAGTAAGGGGGTGAAACTTAAAGCTGTCAACACCCTGAAAGTTACAGAGCGACAACTTAATTCATAAGTTCGCTGAAAATGGGAGTGAAACCGTACTTTAGAATACACACTCATAAATACAGTTTGAATTAAGGCTAACGATTATTGGTTAAATGTTAAAAGTTCATCACAGAAAATGAAAAGAAGAAAAAATAGATAAACAGGAAACCTCGTTTTAAATTGAGTGACTAGTTCAGTTAAAACGGATAAAAAATTGTTTTTTTTAAATGATAATATTTAGGCAAAATATTTATGACAAGTACTTTTAAGCTTTGGAGTCCCTAAATAGATGTTCTGAAATATTGTGGATTAGTACATTTGTTATAGATTGACGCATATCCCTACATTACATTACATGATTACTGCATTGAAATAATTTGGAACCTAGTATGATTCATTTACTTATAGGAAGTTCTATAGGTTATTAATATTTAGTAAAGGTACTTTGGTGTAAAAATAAATAGTGGATAAAAGGAAAATGTATAAAAACTTGAACAGAAATTACTAGGTACAAAATCAAATATATTCTATTTTACTTACCGTCAGGGATAAATTATTTTATGACTATTTTATCAATAAAAAGAGTCGTCAAAATCATATCATATATGTAAATCCATAAAAAGCTTCGAAATGCGAACTTCCTCTTTGACATTGAATAATAGTATATTGGCCTTTTACATATTTACAGGTAAGATGTTTTACATACCATCAGGCTACTGTTGATTTCGTCACTTTATGATTGTAAAAAACAATTAATAAAACGTCAAAACAAATCTTCTCTATTCCCTTTACATTAAATAAATAGAGATTTTCTATTCCTCAACATATTCCGAAAACACACAAAATTTTCAATTAAATAAAGTCTTTACTATTACTGCCCCGCACATCTCCAAAAATCATGATTAGGTTGACCATAAATTTTCATCATGGGGTTTAACGAAAATCGATTTGTAGTGACTAAATAATATAATAATTCAAGAGTAATAATATAATAATTCATCATCATTGTCAGCCTGTGTCAGTCCACTACTGGTTATAGGCCTTCCCCAGTGCCTTCCACCATATGCGGTCCTCTGCTTCCAGCCGCTTCTCGCCGTCTTGACCAAATCATCAGTCCATCTGGTGGGAGGGCGCCCTATTATCCTTCGTCCTATGCGCGGCCTCCACTCCAAGATTTTTCTCCCCTATCTGCCACCGATGACACAGATGTGGCTGGCCCACTTCCACTTCAACTTGCTGAGATTAAGTGCTATATCGACCAGTTTTGTTCTCCGTCGAATTCCGGATCTTATCCCTTAGAGAAATATCGAGAGCTCTTTCCATCGCACGCTGAGTGTCCTTAAGTCGGTAGACTAACCCAGCGGTCAAAGTCCAAGTTTCCGCTCCGTAGGTGATCACAGGGAGGATGCACTGGTTGTAGATTCTAGTCTTCAGATATTGAAGAAATTGCGGGGTGAGCATGTGCCGGAGTTTTCCAAATGCTGCCCAGCCCAATCGAATGCGTCTATCAATCTCTTCATTGAAGTTTTTTTTTTCTAGTTCCCCTGACATGGGTATCAGGGACTGTGTCCTTCTCTCGGTTCTGTCTATTATTTTCCACCTTTTATTTTTGTTATTTAATTATTTCTCTAGTGTTTTGTTCCTAATTTCACATATACTTGTTATATGTGTATTAGTAACTATTTACTACCATGTTTTGTCTTCTGTCTATCTAATTTTTTATTTTCTTCTGTTTTTTCAGATTTGTCAACGATGGATCTGCGAGTTGCGGCTGCGCTGCTTTCTATTCCAGTGGAGACTTCTTTTTTCTTTCTTGTGAATCCCTGACTACAACGGCAAGGTAAGTTCTTATATTTCTTTCTTTTTCTTCTTCCTTTTTCTTATTTCTATTTTGTTCTTATTTTCATGTATATTTCCTTCTTTTCTGTCTATGCTATTTTTCCCGCCTTTAAGCTGGTCCATTTTATCATTAAAGTGGTGCCAGTTTACTACCTATTCTGTTTTTTCTAATTTTTCTACTTCCATTTTTATTTTCAGCTTTTTTTGTGACCCTTCGCTGCGGCCAAGGTTCCCGCCAAAACTGACATATTGACATATCGCTGGGGTGCCCTCAGCAGTAGGCTACACTTGCCCGTGCCAATGAGTCCTACTTTTGCCTCACTGGACACTCACTGCTGAAGGCATTGTGGTCCGCTTGATCATATTTCGCCCTGATGCAGTTGCAGCAGGATGGAACTGCGTTTGCCATCCAGTCGGCGCACTCATTCCTCATATGTGCTCCTCCGCAATGGCTACATTTTATCTCGGTTTCCTTGCAGAATCCTCTGCCATAGCAGAGGGAGCACGAGTAGAGGGGAATAGTCCTCCACTCGGACCCTCTGGATGTCTATGTGTGCCGCTGCTACATCCACAATCCTGGATCACACCCCAGGAGATACCTTCAGGACCACGTTTTTGGTATGTGGGTTTCGAGTTCTTTTCCTGAAGCGTACCTCTATCCTGATGTCGCTCTCTTCGAGGCCCGCAAATATATTGCGGTTTTGTGTCCTCAGAGCGTTCACAATTTCGTCATCGCTATTTAGCTGTAGAACGTCTCTGAGAACCACAAGAGGATCTTTATTTTTCATGTCCTCGACGAGTACCGACTTCCCTGCTGCTCTCAGCCTCTCCTTCACCCTCTCTCTTTCCCCCACTGTAGCGCATCCAACTATGACCTTTCCGTCCTTGCTTTCCTTATTCTGTCTATGTTTATCCCTCCCTCTTTCGCCCTGACCGCTTCCCTGATTTTTGTCAACACTTCTTCTCCTGTGTCTATCCCACTTTTGGAGGTAACCACTACGGAGTGCAGCGCTATCCGCTCAGGAGGCCACGATTTCCTTATTCCTGTAGCCGCTACACTCGCGCGTTCTCCAGGATTTCGTTCTGTTTTTCCATCTGCTGGTCTATTTTCTCTATCTTGGTGTGTGTTTCCTTTATCAGTTTTCCTTGTTCTTTTATCCTTTTCGGTAATTCCGTTATCTCCTTCACTTCTATTATTTTTGTGTGTGCTTCTTCTCTCTCTTGGGTAGGGGGTTCTTGCTCATTTTTCCGGGTGCAGCCTCGGCCTCCTTTACCAGCTGATACAGCTGGTCGATGGCCTGGGTAACTTCGACCTTTATGTCGGTTCGTAAATTCCGAGAGTTACCCAGGTGTAATTTTGATTTCGATTTTTCGCGTTTCTAGCTGTTTTGCAGCGGAAAAAATGCTGTGGGCGTAAGCGGGGCGTTAAAGCACACCGACTAGGGCAAAAACTGCGCGAAAAAACCACCGATAAAAAGAGGGGTGCTGCTAAAAGGGGGATTTTTAAGGGATTTTTTGGGATTTTAGGTTATTTAACAGGGATAGGGGGCTAATAGGAGTTAGGAAGGGTATAGTGATAGAAGCTGAGACTAAAAACAACCAAATTTCAAAAAGACACAAGGGCGAACACCGACTTTTCCGACTCCCTTTGTTGAAGTTACCACGGCCAAGTTGTAAAACCTGTTCGAGGTAGACATAGTCTTTAACCACTTCAATTACTGCACCGACAATGGTTACCGGGCGGAGTATAACGAGGATGTTAGACATGACTTTCGTCTTGTCTTAGTTCATCCGCAGCCCCACGTATCGAGAGGCAGCGTTGAGATCGTTGAGCATTCGGTTGAGATCCTCCAGCAATTCAGACATTACGACAACATCATCTGCGAACCGAGGGTGTAAAATGTGTTCATCATTGATGTTGATGCCTCGCTCCTTCCAGTCCAACATTTTAAACACGTCTTCCAGCGCAAACGTAATCAGTTTCGGGAATATGACATCCCCCAGTCTCACCCTTTTCTGCAGCTGGATCGACTTACATTGGTGGCCATGGATGCGAACTGTCATCGTCGCGGCGTCATACAGGCATGTCAGCGCCTGGATATAGCAGTAGTCTACTTGGCATCGCTATAAAGATTCCAGAACAGACCAGGTCTCGATACAATCGAAGACTTTTTCATAATCCTCCAAGGCAATACACAACGGCAAATTATACTCAGTGGTTTTCTATATAATCTGCCTAAGGGTATGGATGTGGTCCACAGTACTGTAGCCTTTACGGAACCCAGCCTGTTCCGGAGGCTGGTAATCATCAAGCCTACGGAAGAGACGATTCGCGATTACTCCTGAAAATACCTTATAAATATGGCTCAAGAGTGCGATCGGTCTATAGTTCTTTAGCAAGGTTGTGTCACCTTTCTTAAAGAACAGGACAACCGCACTTCTGGTCCATACCAATGGTGTGGTTCCGTTGTGTAGAACTATATTAAACAGGTGCTGTAGTACTTTCACAACTGGAGTTCCTTCAGCTTTCGGCAGTTCTGTTGTAATACCATCATCACCAAGAGCTCTACCATTTTTCAGTTGTTCAAGAGCTATCTTAATCTCTCCATGACTAATATTGGAGATATCCTCCGTGTAGTGTTGGGTTAGTTGAGCTCAGCTATCACTCGTGCGATTAGTAGGTGAGGGTGGAAGTGCATGAGCAGAGTAAAGATTGCTATAAAAGCTCTCCACTTTAGCACAGAACTCTGGCGACCTGCTCCCCGCGACCATCCTTCCGCCGGAGCCTCGACAGACGAGATGTTCCAAAAGGTTGGGTAAACACCTTTAAACCTTTGTTACGTTCTATCGCAGCTTCAATGCATTTTGCAATAAAGTTGCGATAATCCCGTCTTATCAACCACCTAATCTTTTTATTTAGAGCTGCGTATTCTGTCGAAGTTCCTACATCATACGAATCCTTTCCACCTTGTAATTGATATTTAAGGTGGCTCGTATTAGTCTGTCGTCGCTACCGGTACTGAACCTATTGACCACCTAGACATCCTTAAATATGCGTTTTTTATCCGTGATGATGAAGTCAATCTCGTTCTTAGTCACTTTATCGGGGGTCTGCCAGGGCCATCTTCGTTGGGGCCTCTTTTAGAAGTACGAGTTCATCTAATAGAGGCCCTCCATGTTCAAGAACTTGATCAGCATTTGTCCCCTGTGAATTCTAATTCAAGAGTATTTGTTTGGAAATGTTTTGTTCACATGAAATTTATACTTTGGTAAAAAGAACGAAAAGCAAAATGTTAAATGAATAGCTAAAATCTTGGAATATAATATTTCTATAATATACTCTCATGTAACTAAAAACAATATTGACATGAGTTGAAACCGACTTCTAGGTTTTCTTTTTAAGTTCACCTTATAAAATACATTTTATGCATAATCTTGAAAAATCCAAAAAAATATCATAGTCTGGCGAAGTACACACAATAAAACACTTTAAAAATTACCTCAAATACATATTGATTGTGCTAATGGTCTAAAACGAATTATGTTTTTACTCAATCCAACGTCACATATTGAGTGTAAGAAATTATCAAATGCGTTACGTACAATCTCAAATGAAAACATTTCTTTTCCCCCGAGAAGAAAAGGTATTTCAAGTTTATTGCTTGTACACATGTAACGGGTATTTGTGTTTATCTGTGGTATCACTCTGTCATAGAGTATGGCTTTTATGTTAGTACCTATAAATCAAGAAAATTGGATCAACCATTGGAGATGTATGGTCTCTTTTCTGATCGCTGTTGTAAGTATATATAAACTTATTTTATTATTACAATTATAACAAGTGTGTGTGTAATTTGTGGCTATTTATTAATTTTATTATTATGTCCGTAGAAAGTCGGAAAGCTTGTCGCCCTCGCTAAAACTAATAGAAAAATGGAGCGAGGCACACGACACCGGAATATATTAGGTAATCGCACTCTAGTTCGTATGTGAGGTGTGTTGCGGATAGATGTGTTGGTTTAGCGACGCCTCCGCCGTCGAACTCTGATAAATACACTTCCCTGATATTTTGTTCTGAAAATTGCTAAATAAATTGAATTGGGCTCTGTTCGCTGTATATGGATATAGCGAACGCATTGGTAGCCACGATGGCTTCGTGAAAACAAATTGTAAATCACTGGAAAACGTACATTAAATAAATTTCAATCGCATAAATAAAGTTTCAAAAAAACTTTATTTTCAATTCTAATATATAAAGTACCCGGTAGTAAAACAACACCATATTTTTAAAACAATTATGTAGATGATTTATTTTGCACTTAAATAGATTTAACTTCCGGTTTCGATATTTCGAGACCGTGTAAAACTAAGATTATACTTATTTACATTAGAAGTGTATACTTCATATAATTTTTTTTTGGTGTCCTCTATCATTTGTTAAGATTCATTCATTCTAATACGTTAACAGGATCTTATGACTAAGTGAAACAACTGCCTAGAGGTAAAAGCTGCATTTAACATGGAGTATATTACATGCAGTATTATCCGCTAAACGTCAAACTTTATTTCTACGACATAAAACATGAACATATTTTTTTTAAATAACGCTTCTTCATTTATACTCGTATAAAACACAAACATATCTACATTAATAAGACAACAGTCACACCCACAATGATAAAGTGTTACCCGCTCCACCTTTTAGTGTCAAAAGTGTGAGAAGAATATGGGTAAACAAATCCTCCAATTTCCATCACATTTATTCGAAGCAGCTACCGCGGTGACGTCACCCTCTCCCTCCAGTCCCCTGCCCGATAGAGAGAAACAAGTAATTTCTTTGTAGGCAATGTGAGGCGACACACCTCACGTGAAACAAGTGTAGCAGGGAAATTTATTGAATTTTTGCACCTAAGACCTGTATTTAAATTTCGCAATGGATAAAACTAAATTTAGTAACGAATTCCAATTCATGTGCATGTTTGTTTAATTTTAGTTACAGATTTCCAATATCAATATCCTACAACTGAAAATACTGTAGTAGTATTGGACAGAAGTTATTGCACACCGGAAGATAAAAGGTAATTATAAGATGAAATAAAAAGATTACACTATTAATGTACAACGAATGATCTTATCGCTTTATGCGATTTCTTCTAGAGAACCTATAAAAAGTTTTTAAATTACTACCGTAAGAAGTTACGTTCGAAAGTTGGGGTGGTAATTGAAAACGGTCTAACATGAGGTCGCTATTGCATAGAGTACACTACTACTCATTCATAAGTACCAATTATGTTCAGTGACATCAACCTCAACGAATTTTAAAGTTAGAGATTTTTTACGAGTTAGTCTCTTCAACATATCTCGTACCCTTACTAGTAAAATGATCAACCTAAAAATTGCAATTTGCGTAAATAAGCAAGGCAGCTATTAAATTTTTTTAAGGACAGTGCATGGCGGCATCAGAAATTTTAGTAACTTTGAATTAGAATTCATTTATTCTTATGGGGAAATTTCTTTCAACATTCCTTTGCACGTTCGTACCACTGATCAAATTATCTATTTCGTAAGCATATTTGATAAAATAGCTATTGAATTTCCTACCACTCTAGGCTATATATAGAAAAAAGAGATTAACAAGTTATAATAAAATGTTTGAACAAATTTTTTCATTGAAAGAATTAATAAACATACTATTTTAAAAAAAGTAATTATGTGAATTTTTTGATTTAATTACACATATTAATAAAAATATGTAATCATAGGGATTTCAACTAAGTATTAAAAACAGTTCCGCTCCAACGTTTGTGCTTTTCTTTGTTCCCTTGTCACATTCGTTATCGATTCTCACCCTAAAGCCAATATCCTTTAGGCGTCACTATTTATTTAAAATATCATATCAGCATTAGCTTGATATATAGGATCCGATCCTTCGACACGGAGTGGTCAGCAGTCATGATTTATGTTAATATTATCAAAATGGAAAGCGATGATGTGTCTTCGCCCTTTTGCCATATAACAGTCGGATAACTTTTATATTAGTTTTCGAAAATCAACGCTTTCAACTATTTAATAAAATATAAAAAAATCTAAACATTTTTTTAATTCTCTCAGAGATAAGAGGAGTTAAATATTCAACTGGAGTTAAACAGGAACTATATCAAAATTTCTTCCATTTAGCATCAACGGTTTCATGGACAGTTATAAATAAGTGTAAAGATACTCGTATATGCATGAACCTAATTATTATTTTTAGGTTTAGAAGTTAAAAATAATACCTACTGGATATTTCCGTTTAGAAGAAATAAAACAAATACAACACGTCTATGGTTTCTAATATCTTTTTTTATTCTTGTAGACAGTTTTAAGTGTGTTCAAATTATTAGAGGCGAAACTATAAAAGGCGTCCCTCCCATAAGAACACAACACAAGCATTCCAACGAGTTTTCTAATCGCGTCCGCGCGGGGTGGGAAAACATCATATTTCACTGTAGCCAGGGTGTTGTAGGACGCGCGGGGGAAGCGGGAGGGGCCGGAGGAGGGTACGGCGGGTGGCGGAGATGAGTTTTTTACGCATTATTGCTACACACGGAACCAAAATTGAACTACCCTACGCTCCATCTAATAAATTCTAATCTTGATTATTTCTAGTTTGCGCATATTCCTAATCGATTTTCGTGATTACGAAATAAAAATAAATTTTCATTCCTGATCGTGTCTCCATTTAAACAATATATTGTTTTAATCATATAACATATTTTTAATCATATAATAATAAAACGACTCTTTTTTGCACACTTATTGGTGTTTGAGTGCGATAAAACATTTATAAGTAATAGTTGCTAGAGGATGATATTATATAATTAGAGTCATTTTAAATGGCAACATTAATGAAGAAATGTTTGCAATGTATAATTTACAGATAACGAAATATTTTTTTTTCAATATTTGACCATTATTTATGATGCACAATATGTCCGATCATGTCACAGATAGACATTGGGCTGCACACGTTAATTATATAACAAATTAGTGTAATATCTATGGTTAAAAAAATCCTACATCCCGAAATTATTCACATTCACTAAACAGGGAATACTTTTAACATAGACACAAAAATCTCCTATAGCCTTCAAATAATATTTCGGTTCGTGGATGAACCCACGACATTGACACGCTCACGGGTCAAACTACAAAAATAACTACAATCCTCCATTACGCTTTTCATGCTATAGATAACCTATTAATATCGTAAACTTCCAAAGCGGAGAGTTAACAAACAAATTGAAAATAGTCCTCGCGTTGACTGCGTTTCTAATACTCAATTTCATTTCAAAGGCACGAGCCACTGATCGAACGAAAACATTGTTCGAAGCTCATCACAGATGTAAATTGTCTAAATGTGACTTTAAAAATTCTCTGTCTACGTGCTGCAATGGTTTTCCACTTGCTTTGTAACAGAGAGATTACAGGTATTGAGCAATGTAATCTGTGAAAGCTTTTGACTGATCGTCATTAAAATATATAAATAATTAAAATTGAAATATTAAGTACATTCTAAATTTTTTTGAAAATGATTTTGATACCCTTTGTTATAAAAAACAACCAAATGTTTTTATTTTTTGAGAAATATACTTGAAACGCTGAATTTTAATAAGTTCGAGTAATTAATACTTATTTCCTTTTGTTTTGTTAATCACACGTCTACAAATATAGAGATAATATAAATGCAAAATGGGGAAAACATATATCGTGGTATAGTCTGATATTACTGTTATTTTAATATATTTCTTTATCATGTCTATTCTTCAGTATTTTCAATTTTTTAAATAACATCGGAATATTTATCCAAAAGTGAAAATCTCCTATCAAGCTACATACATGTGAATAATAGATAAAGGGTTACAAATTTTATTCATAGATTGTTTATTATTGTCATTTCTAGTCAAATTTAGTCCTTGTTGCGTAACATTCAACGTCATGAAGACTCTAGATGTTTTTTTTTATTAGAAAAGCCTTTTCGATGAAAGTCAAGTTCCTATGAAATATGTTAGGTATTATACTAGTGTAACGCAGGCATTTGCAATATTCAGATAATGTTTCTAAAAATAATTTAACAAGTTGAATGTTTTGAGAAGTTTAAAAAAGTATTTCAAAATTTCATAAGATAGTCATATTTTTATTAAAAGATTTAAGTAGAAATTATCAATTAAGTTTGTAAATGATTTAAAAATCTTTTCTTATAAGCTAGGCTAAATACAAATTGTCACAATACAAGCACATTTAGATGATCAAGTATCTTATTTAACTTATTAAAATATATCATTAATAATCTGAAGCTACTATTTAATTTTTGACATGAGAAGTCGCAGGGCCGCGGTCAGCGTTAATATCTAATGTTAACAAGCATGCTTAGGTATGCAAAGCCATGTCCGAATGTCTGCCAAGCTATTACTCTTTAGCTGTATCCAAAGTATAGAGATGGATTCTTGTTAATTCATCAATTACAAATGAATGAAATTAAAAAAATATTTATTTTTAACTTTTCTCAAAATATGTGCTGTTATTTGTTATTAATTTAACTATACAGTCTTGATGACTTTGTAATGTTTATTTAGATAATTGTGAAATACGTGTGAGAAGTTAAGAAAGCTTTTTTTCGTGAGACATATTTTTTTTAACATTTCACACATTTCTCAGCCGCGCCTTGAGGCATAAGATTTGGTGGCCTTCGTGGCACAATGGTTTATCTCCTTGTAATACGGTGACCCCTAGTTCTTGGCTTCCAGTTTTTCGAATTTACCTGGCTGGCTACCATCTTCAATGTCAGTTTGCTAATATAGCGGAATTTCTGTTTCGATAGTCAAATATGTAAGAACCGTAATATTGTAGCCGAGCGCTCTTTACCATTAACGGATATCACTTAACATCAAGTGCAATAGAGATAACGTGTTAGCGAATAACCGATTGAAAAAGATCTTTAAAGACCTTTTCCACGCTTACCCAGAGCGTACATTGGCTAACATAAAGGGGGATGTCCACTGTCCAGCGCGACGTTGATGTATCTCGTCGGATCAAGCGGCGAGCACGCGTCTGTCCGCTACCTAATCTCCATACATTATTGTCGTGGATATTGTTCAAATAAATGGTGCTTGAGAGCAAACTTTCATCAGAGCGGGGAACGCTGTCGTTGCTCCTAAATTGCATTTTGCTCACGAAGTTCTGGCGGTACTGCTTAAACTCGTTACAGACATTGTTATTGTAAGCTGAAAATTAAATTTAACCTTCATCTAAGTTATCACCTAATGGAAAAATTATATGAATAAAAATATGTTAAAAATACTATTTGACAATAACTATCTGTACATATAATTTAAAAATGTTTTTTGTTTGTTGCCGGATTATGAAAACTATTGGATGGATTTTAATGTAATGTGGTAGAATATTATCTGGTCACTCCGGTTAATGTTTATCTTTAATATCGGGAAAATCTGTCATTTATTAAGGATAATATTTTTATCTTTGTCTTTTGCTTACCCCGCGAACGTGGTCTCAGGCACAAGCTATTTAACGTTTAAAGAAATTACGAAATCATAACTTTTAATTTTGTTTCAGCATATATGAGTAATTTTGAACTGGAAGAGAGTGGCTGAAGATCATGTTCAGTGCCGTGCACATACAGAGGTATAGGTCTAGCAGTGGACTAATATAAGCTAATGATGAGTGAATGGATAGATGTATATTTTTATGTTAATCACGAATTAAAACTTTTCGAAAGGGTATAAACGTCCAAAAATGTCCAGGTATCTATTTAAATCTTTCGGAATTTTCTTTGCTTACGAGGGAATTGAGATTAGAAGTTTTTAAATTAATATCAAAACATTTAAATTATCAAATTACACCATTTAATTGTAGCTCATTTCGTAAAAATACTTTGTTGCGTAATTGTAGCATAATTTATGCAATTCAACTGTTATTTTAAATATTTAACAAAGTATAAGTAAGTAATAAAAGCAATAAATCGATATTACATCAGACCTAACTCTCATTACTACATCGGTTAACAAACGAATAACCCCATCTTCTCGCTACCCTTGCAGCGAGCTTAGTACATAAGGTAAGAAACGCAGTAATTTACTGCGACTGCACCTACTTGAGTGTTATAAATTTATTTTTTTGGATTTTGAGAAATTTGTAATAAGAGCCGCCAACGTTATTCATTAGTCAAACCTTAAATATTAACAAAATTTAATAAATAATATTATAATTTAAATAACTAAGACTGTCCTCATCGTCATTTGGGATGTGTGGCAACAAAGGCTGGCTAGGAACAAAGAGAAAAAACAAAGAGAGCTATATGTAATAGTTATTTGCCAATAATTGGTTTCCTGGCGCACTTGCTCTGTACAAAGCTAATAGATATGTTTGTATGATTGACTAGTATTTGTACGAATGACCATTTTTTGTCTTTCATATGATTAATTTTCAGTACATAATTTGTGTAGCGGGAAATAGTAAGTATTGTCATAGCTCGGTACAACAAAACATTTAAGAATGGTTTAAAGAAAATGGTTAATGTTTCAAAATCAACCTAAAGCAAACCGCGGCTCGCGATTTCGCTCTTTTACTAAATGTTTTCTATTTTTCAACCTATTTGTTATACAGTGAAATTTTAATAAAGACCAATTCGACGGTATACTTTTAATCTAAATTACCTATTTAATAATGATTCCTACTAAATCAAACGAGCTAAAGAACGGGTCTGTAATATCAAAGGTATCTATTGTGCACAATTCGCATTTTTTAGATGAAAAGCTTGAAGACCGACCTTAAGGTATATTAGTATTGTTTAAGATTTCAAGTATCAATTTTATTCAGTCGCCCTATCGGTCTGAGTGTCGAAGATAAGGCCGGCCGAGCGAACTATTAACAACGGTGCCTGCTGAACATGAAGCCGGATCCGCCGACGGCGGCCATATAATGAATATTTGATCCGTTCGCGACTGGCCATACGCGACCGGTACATTCGAATCAATTGTAACCCTGTTACTGTAACCGCTCCGTGTGGCGCTTTGAATTTTGAAACATAAATGGCGAACTGATGTTGCGATTTTAATAAAAAATTTTACATTTCTTTCTTGAACACTTATTGTAGGTAAATTTCTTTATAAAATACATTTTTTTTCTACGAAAAGCGACTTCTAGATAGGTGAGATGCTTAGACTCTTCGTGGTGATACGTCTATTTCAACAATGGGTCGCTGTGCTGCTTTTTTCATGTCAACAGATTACATCTGTCGCGCTGTAATAGAGACGGATATAATAAGATTATTGTATCGCTAATGAGCTTACACTGGACCTCTATTCCACATAATGTTAAGTGACATTGAAGCCGTAGATAGTGAAGTGTGCTCGCCTGAAATACTTATGGCTCTGCCGAGTATGACTATCGTTACACAGCCATGCTATTATAGCGATAAGATAACTTTGAGAGTGGTCGCTAGCCGGGCGGGTTCGAGAAACCCTACCACCATCAAGACTCCATTAGTCCTTTGGCCAGGGAATTGAACCAAGCACCTCCGCGTTACAAGACAAGCGGTAAATCAATGCGCCATGGAAGCAGTCAAAAATTTTGTTACTAATATCACTATATAGTCCGTATTTAAGACCGAAAAAAAAAAATTAATCAGTCTTGAAATGGTAAATGTAACCCAAGAAAAACAAAGTTTGAACAAAAAGTTTTGAACACATAGTTGTTAGTTATGAAGAATTTAGACATAATATGTATTCCGGTAAAGTAATTAAGTATAATTACTTTACCGTAAATAAGTATAATTACTTTACCGGAATACATATTATGTCTAAATTCTTCATAACTAACAACTATGTGTTTAACTAAGTAATTAAGTATAATTACTTTACCGGAATAATTTATAAGCAGTGTAGTCCAAACCATTTTATTTATGAAATTTAATTGAATTGAACTTGAATGTTAAAAATTTGCGAAATAATTTATCTGATATAAAATTCTTATCATACTCGTGCCCCGTTTACATCTTATAAATGTATAAATTGACTTGCTAAAATACAGGTCTAATCCAATATTTGTAAGAGTGAAGAAAAGAAAAAAAAAAACTTCGCTCCAATTAACGGGCGACCCGGTTTTAAGAGAAAAACGAAATTGCTACGTAAAAAGTCGTAACTCAATTACTCAGATGAACCGCTGTCGCAATAAGGCGTTCGTTAGGGTACAGACCGGAGTTGGAGCATGCGCCGTGACCTGAGGTCGATAATGAGGGAGACCTCTCGCTCTGGAGCCTCAACATCACACATCCTCACAGTTTAACGTTTACGTATTTACATACGCCCCCACATATGCATATGCGGCCCTTTAACTGTGACGTATGTGTACCGCACAGATCATCTTCGTCCCAGAGAAAGCATTTTTTTTATAACTAAAATAAAATTTAATTTGGATTAATTTATTCTTTATATACGAGTATTATAAAAATATTATACAAGACATAGTATATAAATATTAAGTTAAGTAAGTAAATATTAAACTGATGCAGACACAATTTTTCAACCTTTAAGGATGGGACTTAATAATATTTATTAAAAATGTAACTGAAAACATTCATGTTGAGTGAAGCCACAGAAAAATTAATTTTAATATGCAATACTTAATTTTGCATATAGTAATTGTACGCGGTTTAAGTTAATTTTGTCTTTAAATCACTGCGTCAAACTTATTTTGTTAGTTTCTTGAAAGAGTGAAACTTCATATAAAAAAATATCTATGTGAAAATTCAAAATGTCATAATGAATATTTCTACAAATAGACATACATTCTCATAACGATGCCGTAGCAGTAATATTGAATAAATTGGTGTTAACATCGAATATACGTGAAGGAGGGAAAATATAAATAATGATGAATAATAATCGACTACTCTGCGTCAAATGTACTCTGTAAAATAAAACTCACACATTCATTCATCTCTTGTAGCTATTTTATTCGCACACTAATACATTTAGGTGTAGTGAGGATTCGGAATTTGTTTAATGGCGTTCTTACATTGACATTAGTTTGTCGAAAGAAATTTATGCGAGTTGGATGTTACAGTTGAATAAGGGGTTAAGTTTATACACTGCTATTGTGGTAGTTTGGGAATGCTTACCTAGACATTTTTAGCAAGAAATGTCTATTTGATTTCATTACGTTATATCTTTTAGATAATCAAATATTTTTTTGCTTCATAATATACCTACAGCAATTATTTCGTAAACAATCCGCCAATAGGAACGTGAATGCCCATTACAAAATATTAATAAAAAATATTTTACGAATACAGTAGCTTACAAGTATAAAGTGTAATTGAATGAGGTACAGATATTTATGTAGATAAGTCCAGAAAGTTCTAAGGAGCCATAACTCTCGACGGTCTCACGTCGCAATATAATTAAAATCAAAACTGTCCCGCGGTCCACTCGCCGGGGAAGAAAGTGCCCCTTCCCTACCAACTCCTTCCTCCCCCAGGAAGGGGGAACGGGGAGAAAGGGGGCACTCGGGAAAGGCGATTCACATTAATATTCCCCACTTTTATCTCTATATGCAAACTGGCAGCCAGAAGTTGGTCCGCTCATTGTGGCCGGTCCGATTCTTTCTCCAGAAGTTTCTATCGTGAATGATTGCGCTGTTTCAATGGTGGCGGAATGAAAAAGTTTTTGTTGAGCCGAGAGGTCGCTCAACAAAAAAACCTCACTCGGAATCCTATCAACTTAATTTTTGATTTTAAGTTAATACATTGAACAATTAAATTGTTTTTAAATTACATATTATTGGACTTTGGTTAAGTAAAAGGTCTGCATAACTTTACTGACATCACGTGTACTTTGCTTTTGCAGATAAATATAAAGATAGACACAACAATAGACCATATTCATGTCAACGACCTACTATATCTACTATGATCTTTGGTTTCTATGGCCTTGTATGTTGTAAAACAGTTTCCACGAACTTAAGTTACATCAAGGAATGGTCGACAAAATTCCTTAGTTGTTGTACAAGTACATTAAATGAAGAGGTCTGTTTAAGAAAGCTAGGTATAGAGTTAACTTTGAAATTAGATTTGATTTGGTTATTCGACGACAATAAAACAGAATTTTATGTCATTCGATCACTACCCCGCTATATAATATGCAAATCTTTATCATGTATAGATAATGACCTCAAAAGATTAATTTGTTTGACTGCGTAATGAACTTATTGAGCGTATAGCTGGTTTCACTGGTGTGTTTTAGCGGTGACTGTCTGTGTAAAAATTAAACAATCTATTTTTATAGCTAAGAGAGCAATTTGTTCAGTAGTAATAAAGATTATGGGAAGGTTTATTTTAAGATCCGGTAGTTTCTTCTCCTATGAAAGGTTTTATTTAAAAGCGGTGTGTTTGAAAACTCTATTATCACCTAGACTTCACTCACTTATGGGCCTGTAATTGAACTCAGACTATCCGTGCTACAAAGTTAGCGTTAAATCACTACGCCACGAAGGCATTTCGTTTTACTAAAAAAAAACGTAAAACACGTAAATAGGCTATATAAATGATACTTATAATCATAAATCATGTTCGAAAAACTTTATCTAATGCCTACTATCGTCAATACAGGCATTTCTATTAGCTCGCTTACAAACCATATAATTTCATCTTACTTATAGACTAATATTACAGCTTACAATAGATGAAAATATTTGCATATTTCTCTTTAATAAAATCTGATTCTCCTCACTAAAACTAATCCAACCCTTTACCCAATAAGTCCCTGAAGGACGCATAATACCAAACAAATTTGCTCGACATCGGAGAATTAATCAAAACTCTAGTATATTTTATTATACAGTAAAAAGTTTATTATACGATAACAGAATCAGTTGCACAATATACAAGTGCATAAAATGTTTTATTAAGAATGGTCTCGTAGAAATAGGACGTCGTTTCAGAGTTTCTCTTAATTAAATTATTTTTAACTGTGGAATTAATGTGGCTGAATGCTGGATGCCATTGGTCATCTCGACGGGAGGAAGAAACCAAGTTCTAATTACAAATAATCAAGCTCACGGATTGGTGGGATGCGATCCCCCCGTCTGTTTGTTCTCGACTGTAGGCGTGGCTTTTCTCGCTCGCTCTTTTAATTAGTGTAAGGAGTAAATTGCTCGAGAGAGAGCACCGGAGCCAGTTCACGGCGCCATCTCTTATTGGATGTTGGAACTATAAAAGGGGTAGGGCGAAGGGGGATAGTGTTACGTAGTTAGTACAAGGAAAACACGTAGCGCTCTTTGCGAGGGAAATGGTTCGCTTGACGTAACCATGGTTGATAGTTCGCCTCTCGTAAACTAATCCGATTCCGGAATGCGGGGACGTCTCTTCTTCATAAACCTTTTAAATTATTATACGCTCCAGATTATTATTATATTAATTAGGTTTTATGTCAAAAACTTCATTTGTGTGTTATGTTAAGTATTTATTGGCAAATTTTTGATGTTAACGACAATTTATGACAAAAATAAAATATCTATTAATATTTCTGTTTGTTTCTAGAAACATTTCTTCTTATAATGTTAATAAGAATCTGCATAATACTAGAAATTTAATTCTCAATCGAATTCAATGACAATTCGAATAAAATATATATCTATAGCAATTAAAAAAGCATGGTAAGGAATACAGTCATTGTAATCAATTATTCTTGGAATACCTGTAGATGAAGTTATAACTGTTAGTTAAAAAAAAAGAAACGGTAATAACCTAAACTTCTTTGAAATCATCAAGGCGCATTTTCCTTTCTTCTCGTACACCCCACCGTGCCCCCTCTTGCCCCACAACGCAGCATTTCCAAGCCATTTAATATTAATGTGCATTTTCGTGGAGAGAAGATTCGTATAAAGCTCCAGTCTGGGATACAACGCTACGAGGAAGACGGGCTAGAACAGACAAGGGCTTAAATTTTAATTGCAAGTTCTTTTGCGGAAGCTGTTACTTTTATAGTACTGCTGAGAATTTTTAATAAAAATTTCTTCGCAGTTGTAATTTTTTTAAGAGTTTTTTTATATGAGTTTTCGGAAAAATCTTTCCACCGTCCAGACTCCAATACTTATGTGACTGGGAATCGAAGCCGGCACCTACGTGTTAGAAGACCAGCGTTAAATTACTTCATTACGGAATTAGTGAAAATGTTAACGACGAAAATTTAAATAATAATATTT